>CALNHX010011418.1:0-32291 GCA_940337035.1 Agriotes lineatus
CTGATCCAAATCTGTGTATACTGGAATACAACAACAGTCCAAAAAATAACCTACCTGCACCAGCTGTTTTATTAATGGGTCGACAACTACGATCAACAAATATAATGGCAAAGGAGAATTTGAAACCAAAATTCAAAGTGGAGACAACATTGAAGAAGCTCGAGGCAAACCAAGAAAAATCAAAGGCTTACTACGATCAAACATCTCAAGAAAGAAAGCCATTATTAGCCAATCAACCCGTGTATCTCCAAACGGGAACTAGAGAATGGACACCAGCAAAGGTTATAGGCAGATATAATGATCGCTCCTATGTAATTCAAACAAACAACAGAGAATATAGAAGAAATCAATCATATTTGAGACCAGTCCATCAGGAAGAGAAAGACAACTTTGAAGAGGCAGAAGGAAGATATGGAAATAGCGAAACAGAAGGTCAGACACAGGCAAGTCCAAAGCAGCAAGTACCAACAGAAGGAAGCCTAAAACAGCAAGAGCGAATTGAAGCACCAGTGACCAGACCCGGAAGAGCAGTTAGAAAACCCCTTCGATACTTGGAATAGGACATTCTAAAGGAAGGGCATGTTATATATGATATTTAGATGTTATGAGAATTGTTATATATGACATGATACTTTAGATGTAATAGGATTTGTATATAATAATAAACTTAGATACATAACACACTCTAGTGTAATGATAGGGATGTAGCCCTTCCTCTTGCAAAATGTGGAAAACCAGTAGGCGAGATATCTCTAGTTGGCCACCACTTGATCTTGTGCTTATCCCTTGCCCTACTTGTGGGAACTTTATGGAAAAACCAGGGATTAATGAATATGTAAATCCTCTATCTACCCTAGGGTAGAAACGCCCTTAACAGAAATTGAGATAGATATGACTTGCGACGCCTCCTCCATCGATAGCAGCGCCTCACAAATGAAACAGGATGATGTGCAACAGTTTGAAGAAATTATCTCAAAGTCTCAACTGAAAGACAAACAGCGGCTGAGCGGAGCCGCAAAAAAACGCTTTAAGAGGCTGCTTAAGCAAGGGTACAATCCAGAAAAGACCTGAGCGAAAGCATAAGAGCCCCTAAACAACCATTAGAAGGGGTTAAAAAGTACAAGATCCACGGATTCCGCCCCTGAGATGGCCGATAAAGAGAAGGCAATGAGGAAGAACGCACCTTCAAGCGGGGCGAAGTGTTTCGCGAGAGGCAGCGACTGTTTCAATTGCCGGAAACTTCAAACAGGCAGTATAATACGTCAAAGTAGGCATCATAGACGAAAACTACCTCAAATATAACCTCACTATGGAGGGGATGAAGGCTATCCGAGAGGCTATACTTGTTGCTATTGCTGACCTAGGTCTCTTTGAAGCCCAAATTTCTAGGTAACACTTTCAAAGCCGGATGGCTGGAGATGACCTGTGCTGACAAAGACACCGCGAAGTGGCTGAAGCAACTGTTCAATAATAAACCAGAGCCTTCGTAGGGAGTTAACTTAAACGCCGTAAATGAGACGATCTTATCGAAGGTGTACATTATGAACGCCTACCTCACAAATAGCCAAAAGGGGAGGGGCTCCTGGAACTGATGAAAGGCCAAAAAAGGCCTACACACAGAGTTATGGAGAGTTCTCAACAAAAAGGAGAAAGAGACGGTCACACATCTTACTATGTCAGTGGACCTTGCGTCCTCTGATACCCTAAAGAAGTCTAACTTCAAATTAAGCTACAAATGTTGAGAAGTGGTAATTACACCTAAAGGGCAAAGTACGAAGACGCACAAGGACAACCACCCCCCAAAAGTATCCAAAAAGTCAAAGGAGAAGAGCTCTGCAGCTACATCCAAACCTGCCGTAGAAGGAAAAACGAAGATTTTAATAGGAACCAACCGTCCAAGAACTTCAAGGAGGAATCAAGAGATAAAGAGCGCTCGTCGCGCTCCCAAGATTTCTCAGGGCCTAAATCCTCAAATAAGTAGTTAAAATGGAAAAAATCGCTTTCCTACAGTACAATTACCAAAAAATATGGCCTGTGTGGTAATCCAAGAGCCATGTGTCTATAAAGCCCTACTCAGCAACACCAGCGAGTGTTCAATGTGCAGCCGCACGGATCGGTCGTATACGTGATTCGGTTGTGATTTGAAATTTATTATCTAAATTTGCTAACTTTTAAAATTTATTGTACAGTTGCCGTAAACTCCCATAATCATAAGTGCATAAGTTCAAGTTTGAATCCACACGCCGCTATCAACGCGATAGCGGCGCACTCCAATGTGTTTAAAACTTCTTGCTTTAATAAAACAATTTAAAACCAGTGCCATCAATAAACTTTTGTTAAGGTAATAACTAATCTAATCATGCCAGATACCCAATGCCCGCTGCTACAACCACCTACCTTAATCTTCCAAGGTTCTAAAGACAAACAAATGGATTGCGATGAAGCAAATACCAACAATGTTAATAATCTAAAACGAGGCCTTCCTTCACCAGATAATGAAATAAATAAACGATATATGTTTAACAATAATACCCTACTTACCCAAAATAAATATTACATGCTTCAGAATTCTCAAGAAAACTCCAATGAGCAACAACCCACAACAAGTGAAATAAATCTAACAGAAGCTCCGGAGACAAAAAAAGTTCCACCTATATTCATACCTAATGGCACGCACTACCAAAACATAGCCAAAGATATCAAAGAAGTGACTAAAAAAGATGACTTTACTACATCTTATAAAGGAACATTGTTAAGGATTAATTTAAGTAACCCAGACGATTACAGAGCACTCACCAGCTTCTACGATAAAAATAAAGTCAGTTACTATACTTATCAATCTCCAGAAAAGGCTAATATATCTGTAATTATAAGAAATGTACCCATCTCCATCACCACAGAGGAAATTAACACTGAATTACTACAATTAAAATACCCGGTGATTAAAACGACAAGACTACTGAACAGTAAGAAAATTCCCATGCCACTAATTGCCGTTGAACTAGGAAAAAGCGATAAAGCAAAAGATATTTTTAATTTAAACAGGCTATTTCACTGTGTAATAAGTGTTGAACCAAGACGTAAAAGCAGCGAACATCCACAATGTACTAACTGCCAACGGGTCGGCCACACCAAAAATTATTGTCACCTCCCCCCCAGATGCGTCAAATGCACGGAACATCACCACTTTAGCCAATGCCAAAAAGCAAAAGATACCACACCTGCATGCGTTAATTGCGGAGGTAATCATACCGCAAATTATAGGGGATGCCCCTACTTCAAGACGTTCAACCGAAATACTCCCCTTCGGAATCAACCAACGCAGAACCCTTATAAAATAAGATCAATCAACCCTAATGCCTTTTTAACAGGGAACATCACCGCAAACCAGACATATGCTAACGTAGTAGCTAACAACCGAAATGTTGCTAACGATGACACAACAAATAATACTCAATCAACAGCAACCTCAAACCCCCTCTCTACAACATTGCTCCACAGTCTTCTATAACTATTATCACCATATCTAGATCAAATAAAAGCTATTATAATGTCAATAATCCCAATGTTATTCAATGGCGGGAAATAATCCTAAAACTATACCCAAGTTAACACTAGCCAATTGGAATGCCGATGGGCTAAAGAATCAAAGATCCACCTTTTTATCATTCATTTCTAGACACGACATTGATATAGCCTGTGTCACAGAGACACATCTGATTCAAAATGAAAAATTTACGATCCCAGGCTACCGAATCTTCAGAAAAGATCGAGAAACAGGAATAGGCTGGGGCGGAGCAGCTATAATTGCCAAAAATAACCTATTATTGCACCCAGTAGATCTACACAACATACACAATATTGAAGCAACGGCGGTCAAAATCACATGGACAAATAACAACACGATGAAGCTAATCTGCGGATATAAACCTCCTAACAAACAACTTAAACGAGAAGAATTAGAAAATATATTTTCAAACTCTGAGCCCACTGTTCTGATGGGAGATTTTAACAGTAAGCACACCAACTGGGGATGTAGAAAAACGAATCCCAACGGCAATAAACTCAACAACTTTACCTCTGAAATGGCAATACAAATAGCGGCACCTTCAGAATATACGTACTTTCCATACCGAAGAGATCAATCCCCAGATATCTTGGACATAGTACTACATAAAAACCTCTCTATTCCAATTAACCAAATGGTTCTGACAGAACTCGACTCAGATCATCTGCCAGTGATCGTAACACTTGGTCTCTCTATGCAACTATACCCGAGGATGCCACGACTAATTAATGGCCCAATCGACTGGAATATTTTCCAAAAAACTATAAATAATCTTCTTACATGCCCAACCAGTCTGAACTCGAGCGCGGTGATAGACAATGCTATTGAAACCTTCAATCAGAGTGTCACTAAAGCAATTCATAGTGCTACTACTACTACCAATCGGCCACGCAGGTACCCACATTACTTAACCCCGCCACCAGTTATACTCAACCAAATTAAAGAAAAACACAGATGCAGAAGATTATGGCAACGCACCCGGGACCCGGCAATCAAAATTCGACTTAACCAACTAGTAAGAAATGTCAAAGAAAACCTAGATAAGCACAGGTACGAAACATACAACTATTACGTAGAAAACCTCGACCCAGGGGACCCTAACATGTGGCGCGCCACCAAAAAACTTCTCCGACAACCACAGATCACTCCAGCGCTTAGACAGGGCAACAGTGTATACACAGAAGATCAGGAAAAAAGCGAAGTGTTCGCCGACCATCTAGAACAAGTATTCACTCCCACTTATGAGCAAAATAATATAGATCATATAGAGCAAATACAAATGGAAGTCAAAAATAATCTCCCTAACAATACAACACCAATGGAACCAGTCGCGCCATCAGAAATTAAACGGTATATTAAAAAATTAAAACCAAAAAAACACCAGGAAAAGATACAATATCTAATATCGTACTTAAAAATCTTCCGTCAAAATCAATAGCCTTCTTAACCGCTATATTTAATGCATGTTTAAGAAGAAACTATTTCCCAAATGCTTGGAAACAGGCACATATCTTAATGTTTCCTAAACCCGGCAAGAAGCACAGCGATCCAACCTCGTACAGACCAATCAGTTTGTTATCCTCCCTATCAAAACTACTCGAACGAGTCATACACCATCGTCTTTCTACCTACCTCGATAATCACAATGTAATACCACAATTTCAATTCGGTTTTCGAAGCGCTCACTCCACTAACCATCAGCTACTAAGACTCACAGAGATCATTGAAAGAGGCTTTGAAAGCAAAAAGCATACCCTCATAGCTTTTATCGATGTTGCACAAGCCTTAGACCGAGTTTGGTGGGACGGGTTACTATACAAAATGCTACAAATAGATGTCCCCTCATACCTGCTCCAAATTACGCAGTCATTCCTTTCAGATCGAAGTTTCCAAGTAAGAGTAGGCGCGTACTTATCATCAATCAGACAAATAAAATCAGGAGAACCGCAAGGATCGATACTAGGGCCTATACTGTTCAACATATTTATGTCGGACGCGCCAACAATACCCAATGTAGACCTTGCGATGTACGCAGATGATACTGCGATAGTAACACAAAATGAAAACATACACCTTGCAGCACAGAACCTTCAACAAGGTGTTGATCAATTAAACAGTTGGTTCACGAGTTGGTGCATTAGAATAAATGCCAATAAATGCGAATGTAAAATCTTTACCCTACGAAGACCGACAGATCCCACCAATATAATAATAAACAACACCTCAATTGTATGGAATCCAAAAGACAGCGCTATTAAATATCTTGGATTATACCTTGACCGCAGATTAAGTTGGAGTTTCCATATCAATAAAAAACTCACCGAATCATATTCAAGACTTGGTATGCTGTACCCAATTTTAAATAAAAAATCACCCCTAAAGATAAAATGCGGAATATTAATCTACACTGCAATAATCAGACCGATAATCACCTATGGCTGCAGCGTATGGAGCACAACCTCCAGAACAAACATGAATAAGATTCAAGTTCTACAAAATAAAATACTTCGTATTATAACTGGCGCAGACTGGTTTGTAAGAAACCATCAATTACATAGGGAAACGGGAGTTCTCACCATACAAGAATTTATAACCAACACTACCAAAAAATTCTACAATAACATCAATCAATGCAGCGGGGCAAATTTCTTTCATTTGGGCTCAAAATCAATTCACAAACGATTAAAACGAAAGCTCCCAGTAGACTTATTGATAAGTGATAGTGAATAAAACAACAAATTAATAAAGTGCACAGTTTAATCCCCAATCGAGCGTACGTAGTTCCTCAACATAACTTAACAATAAAAATTAGTGAGAGGTGTAATTAGAAACTCATTAGTGCTGTATCAAGTGACAAATTTACAAGTTAACAATACCATGTATAGCAATATTGCTGATCTGGTACAAAACAATGAAAAAAAAAAGCAACACCAGCATGTAGACTAACTTACTGTAAGGCTACCAATATACCTATATAGAGTTAAACTCACAGTAAGATGCTTTCCACTAACACAATTTCTTTTAAGAAGTATGGACCCAGTGGTATCGACAATCTAGGTTAGACAAGAGGTAGTAATCGCTTCGGCCTACTTCCCAGAGGACTTTGAAGAACTGCCACTTGTAAAAGTCGGTAACCTCATTCAATTCTGCGAACATATCCCAGACTACGTCAATACAACACAAGCAAGGGAAAGTATGATAAGCCGAAACGAAAGATAGCTCAGGAAAAGAGACAGGGGAAATCTAGAAAAGGATTCTGAATGCGACCGCGAAACTGAACACACGTACGCGCCGCAGTATCCAATATTTAATTTAATTTGAGTTAATTCATCGCGTTATTTACATCATGAGCCGAATAAGAACTCGTAGTGCACCTGCCTCTGAGGACATCAGCGATACACTTGCCCAAAAAATTGTTGGAAAACTGATAGCCAACGATGTATTTTTGGAGAAATTGGAGGGAATTATTTCAAAATCCATTAAAAACAACATGGGAGAAGTAATTAAACGTCTTGAAAATAAGGTTGCAGAATTAGAAAAGCAACTGGAAAAAACTACAACCGAATTCGATGAAGTTTTAGATGGATACGAACAATATACTCGTAAAAACAGTATACGAATATTTGGCCTCCCTGAAACGCCTCACGAAGATACTAATGAAGTGGTTATCAAGCTCTGCAAGGACCAATTGGGTATTGAGTTGCCAGACAACGCCATCGATGTGAGTCATCGTCTGAAAGGTAGAGAAGGTGTCCATCGACCGATTATAGCAAAATTTGTACAACGAACGGTCAAGAAGCAGATTTATAATAATAAAAGCAAACTGAAGGGTACCAAAATAGTAATTCGTGAAGATCTAACGTGGAAAAGAATGTAACTAGTGAAAGCAGCTGTAAAAAAGTTTGGCCACAATGCAGTTTGGACTAACAATGGGGTGATTTTCGTTAAGGTAAATAACGCTATTCATAAAATTAATAACTACAGTGAGCTAAATGCATTTGCAAGCTGATTGTGTGCGGTTAGCGATTAATGATAAACACGACATTGAACAGATATTCAGGTGTTAAACAGAACATTTATTTTACTTTTCTTTCAGAGCGCAATTTAGATTTATTTCATTGCTGTTTATGGGATCGACTCAGATGATCAGTAACAAAAAATGTCATAACTTGGTAGCAGCTCACTTAAATATATGGTCACTCATACCAAAAATAAATTATATACGAACAATTATTACAGATTACGATATATTATTTTTATCAGAAACTTATCTTACTTCTCAAATAAGTAATAGTGCACTTCATATTACAAATTATTCATTACTTCGCAAAGACAGGGACGGTCATGGTGGCGGTGTTGCGGTGTACATACGAGAATCCTTGAGTTATAAAATAATTAATACAACCAACAGCATTGAACAGTTGTGGTTTTCTGTAAAAATAAAATCAAAAGTACTGGTCTTTGCTACCGCATATCGACCCCCCTCTTTCAATTATAAAACGTTTATTGATAATTTAGAAATATCGTTTACATTATGTGCATCAGTATCGGATGAAATATTTTGCTTAGGTGATTTAAATGTTAACATGTTGGATTTTTCACAATCAAATACTAAATACTTATCTGAATTTCTAGACTTATTGCATCTGCATCAGCATATCACATCTCCTACCAGAATTACACAAGATAAACAGTCCCTTATAGATGTCATAATATCTAGCAATCCGACATTAGTGAAATCTTCTGGTGTCAAAGTGAATAATGAATCCGACCATGATTTGGTTTACTGTATTATTAATGTAAACTTCCCTAAACAAATTCCAATAATGAAAACCTTCCGCGATTTTAAGTATTTTGATGATATCTCTTTCCAGAGGGAATTGCAATTGTTGCCCTTGCAAGAAATATATTTTACCACCAATATAAACGACAAACTTGCTATATTAAACCGTAATTTAATAAAATTGTTCGATAAACATGCTCCTTGGAGGACAGTAAAAATTACTAAGGGGCCCGCTCCTTGGTTGACCGACAACATCAATTTAATGATGAAGTTAAGAGACAAGGCAAAAAACAGATTCAAAAAGTCCAAAAGCACGGAACACTGGGAATATTACAAATCCCTTAGAAATCTGACCAATCAAAGTATAATTAACGAGAAAAAAGCGTATTATGCTCACAAACTTCAAGATAAAAAATCAATTTGGAAGTGCCTTCAAACTCTAAATATTGGAAATAAAGTTAATTATCAAATTCCAGCTCATTTATCTAACGTAGAACAAATTAATAATAATTTTATTGATAATATCCCAAAATTAGCAGTAGATAATAACATTAAAGATTACTATTTGAAAAGCAAAACTACTAAAAACAATTTTGATTTTAAATTCACCTCGGTAACAGAAGAAACAGTTAGCAAACTAATTAAGGATATAAAAAGTAATGCGGTTGGATCTGACGGTATAAATTTGAAAATGATTGTTTTGTGTTTTCCCTTAATTATAAAATATTTAACGCACATAGTCAATGTCTGCCTAACAGAAAACGTATTTCCTGATTGTTGGAAACATGCTTTAGTTACCCCTCTTCCCAAAATTAATGATCCTCAACAGTATTCAGATTTAAGGCCAGTTAGCATCCTTCCTACCTTGTCAAAACTATTGGAAAAAATTATGAATATTCAAATAAGGGTCTACTTGATCACCTTTAATTTAATACCAGAAAGTCAGTCTGGTTTTAGGCCATCGCATAGTTGCATGACTACGCTGCTAAGCATAACGGATGACATTCTACAAGCAACCGATCAAGGAGAGCTCACTATTCTTACTCTATTGGATTACAGCAAGGCATTTGATACTATCAATCATGACTTGCTGTTATCTATACTTCATTACATCGGCTTTTCAACAAATGCAATATCACCACTTCAAAACTATTTTAGTAATAGAACCCAATGTGTGAAGATAGAATCTACAGTCTCTACATCTCGTCAAATAACACAAGGTGTGCCGCAGGGCTCTATTTTAGGACCCTTACTGTACACTATTTATACGTCAAATTTTCATAATTATATTAAATATTGTAAAATACATATGTACGCAGATGATACCCAAATATATAAATCATTTTATCCTTCTAATCTTAATATTGCACTTGAAGAGCTATCGCAAGATTTACATCGGTTGTTTGAAATGTCAACCAAACATGGTCTAACTTTAAATCCTTCAAAATCTTGTGTACTTCTGTTTGGGAGGGATGCAGATCGTTCTAGTGTTCAGAATATCTTAACATTAACTATAGATAATGCTAATTTACCTGTAAATAATAGTGCAAAGAATTTGGGAATTATTTTAGACAACAGTTTCAGATATAGAGAACATATCAATAAATGTATACAAAAAGCTTATATAAGCCTTAAATTATTGTATACTCATAAGCATTATTTAAACCAATCAATAAAAAAGATGCTGTGCGAAGCACTTGTATAGTATTCCAACCAGAAATTGGAAAGCTATTTAAAATCAGGCCAGCATTGAAAACAGTAAGTCACTTCGTAATTTAATTCATAAAATTACTGTTTGATTGTCATTCAGTGACACTTCGATAATAACCTTCAAATTTGACAGATGCATTGCGAAGTTTGGAAGATATATACGTTTTTGTAAATTTTCTATGCTACTATACGGTTTTAAAAACTCAACTAGTACCTACTTAAATCATGCACAATGTTACAATGCCTTAACAAAACAGTTACATGTACAATTTGCAGATGAACTGTCATTACTTGAAAGCTGATTGACATTAGAATATTATTTACTGATTGTATGAAACCAACTTAGACATGACTTACACTTTTCATGGTGTACTGGATTTTAAATAGCTTTCCAATTTTTGGTTGGAATACTATACTGTCACATTTTTCATACTGCTCAGAATTGTATTCCTCTTGCCTCGACACCGATACTTCAAATAGAATACAGCGCGTTCAAAATTCATGTTTGAGATTTATTTATGGTATACGAAAGTATGACCACGTTTCACACAAGTTATCTGAAACAAACTGGCTAAATATGGAAGACAGACGTTTCCTTCGCACAGCATGCTTATATCATAAGATTATTTTCCTAAAAAAACCTCCTTATCTATATAACAAGATAAAATTTAGAACTGATGTGCATAATTTAAATTTGAGGTTCAAAGGCCTTATGACACCTCCTCAACATAAAACAACACTCTTTAAGAGATCATTTCAATATAATATAAGTAATAGTATTTAACATTACAAGCCAGGTAAAACAGTTTTTACTGGCGATAGGATTGGGATGACTGGCGAGCCGTTAGGCGAGCCTGTCATATCCTTGAGCCAGTAAAAATGGTTACCTGGTGTGTTTTGTTGAATATTTTATTTGTTTCTCACTTGTAAATAACTAGAAATTACCATTTATTCAAAATGTCAAACTGACAAGCAACTAAATTCATCAATATGACACATACTAAGGAAGACAACTCTGGCTTTGCACGCTATCATTTATCTATGAGCACGCTTGTAAAATATAACTGGCTAGCCAGTAAATTTTTTACTGGCTAGCCAGTTAAGAAACATTTTCAAGGTGAATACAGTGACTTGATAAATTGATGTTTACAAGTGAGGAACAAATAAAATTTTTAACAATCTGCCTGAAATGATAAAAGCCTCAGCACCGCCGCTTTTTAAAAATCAACTGACGAAAATTTTGCACAAGGGCAATAAATATGCAACATAATCTGATGCTGTTTACTAGTAATAATGTGAGATCGTGATTCGTTTGCTTCGAGTCCTATAAGCAGTATTATATTTCAGTTTTATTTTAAGTTGTTTTGTTTTGTGAACGTAATTCAGAATACTCCTTAAGTTAGGCACACATTTAAAACTTTCTTTGCAAACAGATTAAGGTCCAATTGAAAAACAGGGCATTACCTGAATTGCGCCTTATGATTCCGGTGACGCTAAATAGAAAATTTTATTTCATTACTCTGTCCCGTATAATTTAGTATGTTCCATTTATGTTTATTTATTGTTGAAACTTACCTGTACTGTACTTACCGGAATAAAGACTTTATTATTATTATTATTATAATAGTACAGGCGCCAGGGAATTTTTACATGCAATTCTTGGTAACAGCATTTTGTGTTAATGGGTGGGTGGGGGGCTGTGCTCTGAGTCTAACTTTAAGTTTTCGGATCTATCGGAGAAATTGTTTTTCCGCAATGTCGGAAGAAGTGTTGAAAACGGTTTTTCAGCAATTTCTCGTTTCCTGTTGCTCTGGCACTGGAATTGCATCAATACAAGTTTGTAGTTTATAAAATTCCTCACAACTTTTGGAAATGCCTTTTGCTCGTGCGCTTAACAATTCAAAAGTTGTTACCCCATAAAGCCAAGAAATTAAGGGTTGAAATGAGTATTACGTAAATATATCGCTTTCAGTTAATCCTACGATAAAAAATATTCTTATATTTTTTGTAGAACAACTAATTTGCATAAAATTTGTATATGAGTATTTTTCTATTTGAACAATTATTTACCATTCTACAGCGCCGCAAATGTCGTAAGTCACGTAAACCGTACATTTAGTGTGCACTTTCGAACGGCACTGTTCCTTTGAGGTACAGTTTGTAGCGCGTCTTTTTATGTGGTCTCCCCGATATGCGTACTCCACGAAGTGTATTTCTAACAGTCTCACAGTTCCCATGGTCCCTTTGATGGACCTGGTTCTGCATCGTTGATCTCACTCATTGCAGAATCGTTGATTTTATCGCCCTTGTCAAGTTGTGTTTCATTTGAAAAGAACTCGGAAAGAGAAAATGTGTCGTCGTCGTAGTTGATGTGATATTCGCGAACATCTGTAGTAAGCATTCTGGAGAATTCCTGCACGTTCTCACAGGATTCTCCGGCGCGAAGCAAATGGCGGTGCACTTTAAACCCGCTTTGCGACAGCCATAGGCCTTTCCACATTTGGTCTTGCACCCGCATGAAATTAATTTTATTATTGCAAGAGGCGCGGGTCACTTTTCTTTCAACCCCATCTTCCCGCGGGTAGAGTGTCACTAAGCTTAAACAAAATAAAAATTTATATTCAGAATGAACGATTCACGACTCACCATGTGAAGAACAATCAATTCGGTTATTCTGTTATTTCATTATTTTTTTAATCTAGACTGTAATGTGTTTTTCTTTGCAAGCCCGGAAAACTGAATACGAAGGAACAGCATTCCTCTACATCATGCGTGAAACACGGCGATGCTGTATCAAAGCATATCTTGTTCTTGCATGCATTTTCTGGTTGTGACACAACATCGGCTGCCTACGGTATGGGCAAGAAATTTCTTAAAACCCTAGAAAAGACACCTACCCCGGAGTCTGCAGTGAATCACTTTGTGCAGAAAAATGTAGACGCGGATATCATCGCATTAGCGGGAGAGCAATTTTTTATTGCGTTGTACGGTGGAGACATCCATAAAGACAAGTCAATCAACTTGCTGCGATACAAACACTTCGCGAAATCCCTTGCGAAGTCAACGTTTAATCTGGCATTTTTGCCACCTACAAAAGACACGGCCAGGATGCACGCATTCCGGACATACCATCAAGTTCAAACCTGGCTTGGAAATTACACTCTACCCGCGGAAAGATGGGGCTGAAAGAAATGTGGCCGTACGTTTACACCGGTGGTGCATAACACTGAGCCTCCCGCGCCTACTGCAATAATTAAATGAATGCGGGTGTAAGACCAAATGTGGAAAGGCTTGTGGCTGCCGCAAATCGGGTTTAAAGTACACCACCATTTGCTCCATATGCGCCGGGGAATCCTGTGAGAACGTACAAGAAATCTCCAGAATGCTTGCTACAGATGAAGACGAATACCACACCAGCTACGACGATGACATATTTTCTTTTCCCGAATTCGTTTCAAGGGAAACAATTTAACAAGGGCAACAAAATCGACGATTCTGCAATGATTGGAATTGACGATGCTGAACCCGGCTCATCAAAAAGATCAAGGGAAGTGTAGAAATACACTTCGTGGATTAGGCCTATAGGGGAAACCACGTAAAAAGAAAAGCGCCACAAGCTGTACCTCAAAGGTGGTGTGGAAAACAGTTGGTGCGACACACTCGAAGAAACAGGGCCGTTCGAAAGTGCACACTAAATGTACGGTTTACGTGACTTGCGACATTTGCGGCGCTGTAGAACGGTAAATAATTGTCCAAATGGAAAAATACTCATACACAAATTTTATGCAAATTAGTTATTCTACAAAAAATATCAGAGTATTTTTTATCGTAGGATTAACTGAAAGCAAATATATATATGTAAAACCCATTTCAACCCTTAATTTCTTGGCTTTATGGGGTAACAACTTTTGAATGGTTGAGCGCACGAGAAAAAGGTATTTCCAAAAGTTGTGAGAAGTTTCATAAACTACAAACTTGTGTTGATGCAATTTCAGCGTCAGTGCAACAGGAAACGAGAAATTGCTAAAAAACCGTTTTTAACACTTCTTCCGATATTGCGGAAAAACAATTTCTCCGATTGATCCGAAAACTTAAAGTTAGACTCGGAGCACAGCCCCCCATCCACCCATTAACCCAAAATGCTGTTACCAAGAATTGCACGTAAAGCCCTATTAACGATTTCCCTGGCGCCTGTACTATAATCGTAGATAAAGAAACACAAACGGTGACCAACCTGACAGCCGTAACAGAAGTTCCAGAAATGAGAGAAGAAAAAGACGTGTTAAGAATAGAATGGAATCAGACAGCCTATAATGTGGCAAACATCCAGAAGCAAAACTCATTTGCCTATAAGGATGGAAGAGACAGTATATCTGATTGACATTGTAGAAGAGACGGATATTCCAATAATCCAAAGACTAAGGCAGTATATAAGTCCCTAATTGAAAGAATCCTGGAAAGCGGACAACTGGTAAAAAAAAGATAATCTATACACCTTACAGAACAACAGTCAGAGCGGCGATACACAAGCGACACGTGACGAAGAAGCAACTGAGATCTGTACATTCCTAGCAGACATTCGCATCGGTGAGGAGACAAACTTTAACATGGAAGTAGTAATGAAAATAATGGAAACACTGACTCAAAACAATTATGGCGAAGGAAAATGTTAAGAAACTAGCAGTAACGACTCCAACAAAGTTGGATATCGTACTACTAAGAAGAATGGTAGAAATCGTATTCCACAACACAGATGTGGAAATCAATATATTAACCTGAAAAAAAAGCTAGAACTAGATGCTTAAAGAAAAAAACAGACCTGATACTGCGAGAGATAACAATCAAAGCAGTCATAATAAAAAAAAAGAAAACAAAACGTACTCAGAGCTACTACGAGAAATCAAAGATGAAACAGCTGAGAGTAAAATAGGGGCCAACATAAAATCCGCAAGGGAGACCAAAAACGGATACATTCTGTTGGCGGTGAAAAGAAACGAAAATCGCCATAAACTTCTAGGAAACCTGCTGAAAAAGAAGTTTGGAAAGACAAAGTTATTCTTAAAAGACCTGGCCAAACCAAAGTGCTTTACATAAAGGGTGTAGATGCCATTGCGACCAAGGATGACATCAAGGCAGTAGTAAAAGACGCGGTGGGCTTAATACAACACACCGAAGAAGAGATGTTACAAACCTAAGGCCTAGCTTTGAAAACTGCTCAACAAAGACAGTAAAAACAACAAAATTGTTAAGCAGGAGTCGTACGGGTCGGGATTACGAACTGCGTGGCCTACAGAAGAAATTAAACCTTAAGATGCTATAGATATTGGGAATATAACCATACTTCCAAAAAATGTAAGGGGCGGAACCGCACTAAACTGTGTCTGAATTGCTGAAAAAAGAAGCAACTGGCCAAAAACTGCAAACACGTAAATTACTCATACTATGTAGGAAAGAAGGGCGTAAAACAGGGGAATGGTATATGCTTACGGTACAGGGAGATCATCTTCCATTTAAACTGATTAAATTCCTCCAAACAACTTAAACAGATGCCGCGCCGCTCATGATCTCCTCTTCCCAACAGCGCGGCGGAATTTTGTTCATAAGCGAAGTAAATATGAACTGGATTCGGATGGCTATCCGACGGTAATTTCTAAGTCGCTATCAAAGTGACAAAATAATTAACTATGAAAAATAGCAGAAAATGACCTGGCTTCGTTTGTCTAGACACAGGACTTTTGAATATATAGCTGCTACTACTCCACCAACAGTAGTTTGGGAGATTTTGAAAGGAGTCTACTCTCGTTAGGACTATCAGTAGGTAGTCCACAATTTGAAGTTATTATCGCGGGATACTTCAACGCGAAGGCCCCCAAATGGGGAAAAGTTGGGGAAACCCAACGAGAACAAATACTAAGGGAATGGATAGCCTAAGATGACCTCTTAATTGTAAACAAACCCGACTCATCTACGTTCAGAAGAGGAGATCACCAGCCCATGCTCCATTTAAGTCTAGCAACAACAAGAATAGCAGAAAAGCTAGCAAATTGGAAGGTCCATGACCAAGAAACTCTGAGCGACTCCAATTATATCATGTTTGAAAAAACGACCGTCTGAAACATCTTAGATGTTCCTAGGTAAACGACGTGAAGGGGGATCACGAACCATATAAAAGAGCGATGCCTACTCAGTCCACAAACAGATTAAATCCGTTCCTTTCTGAATCCAGACCGGAACCTGAGCCTCGGCTGGGGGCTAACTTGGGGCCCAAAAGCCCAAGTTCTCAACCAGTCACCGCCATTTTCGATACCTGTCCGTTAAAACCAGAATCCTGTCCCGTACTACCTGTCCTTTCCAGTTCATGTAAGTTCTATTCTCGGCTTACACATGAGAAGTTGAGCTGCCTGAGTCACCCTTAAACCTGACCTAAAACCTCCCTTGCTTGTGTTAGTCGAACTGCTTTAAAGCGATCGTGTGTATAAAAATACTCCGTCTTGTTATTCTTAGAGCGCATGGAACAACATAGTGTTGCTCAGATGAGCATCAGACCTACCCTGTTCTATTAATCTTAGAGCGCATGGCAACACATCGTGCTGCGCAGATTAGCCCCAGACCTACCCTGCCCCGTTAATCTTAGAGCGCATTGGAACAACATCGTCCTGCTCAGATTATCCCCAGATCTATCCTGTTTTGTTAATCTTAGTGCGCATAGAACAACATCATGTTGCTCAGATTAGCCGCAGACCTACCCTGTCCTGTTAATCTTAAAGCGAATTGAACAACATTGTGCTGCGCAAATTAGACCCAGACCTACCCCGTCCTGTTAATCTTAGAGCGCATAGAACAACATCATGTTGCGTAGAGTAGCTTTAAACCTACCTCGTCCTATTAATCTTAGAGCTCATAGAACAACATCGTGCTGCTTAGATTTGTCTATCTTTCCGGTCCAGTAGCCCGTGAAACCACCTTGCTAATAAATAATTTCTTCCGACAGCTCGCCACGAACGCCCACCAGACCGAAGTCTAGGTGGAATCACGAACAGCCTAAATTCAGTTCAAATTCGCGAGCAGTAGCTCGCTTAATATTTGAATTGCAAATCTAGCGCGCACCGGTGCCGCTTTAATTTTGGCCGGCGATACTGAACGAACCGCCCAGAAAAGGCCACTCTCGGGCTCTGAAATCTCTAAATTCATTTAATTATCCCCGCGAGCGGTCACGTCTGCCAGGCTTCGGGTGGCTGTTAACTACCCCAGAATAATTTTGGCTTTTGTCTAATCAATCATGAAATCTGGAGAAACCCGGGACCGACGAGCCGAAACGAAATTATTTTTAATTTTAGTGTGTTGATCCAGCCACACCGCAGAGGCCCCAGGAAGAATTATATTTAGTTTATTTACTTCTGAATATTTTGAAATCAATATTTTATTTTGTAATCTAGTTAAACAAAATAAACACCTGTATAATCTTGACTCGACTTTCTTATTTCAGCTGTTGACAACCCTAGGTCAGAGCTACCCGCGAGAAGTAATTAAAAACGTAAAATCAAAATTTTATCTTGAACCTTAAGCAAAATTGCTAAAATTAAGTAGAATTACAGGACGAACCTCTACAACGACATCAGTTTTCCTACCAGGATGTCAAGTTCAAAACTGTGTAAGAATGCTTACAGATGTTAGTAATAGTGGCACGAAAGAACATGGTGGCCCTAGAATGGGTTCCAGGACACGAGAACATACGTGGTAATAAAATTGCAAACCAACTAGGAATTTTGAAAGCAATCAAAGCCTTAATTGGTCAAGATCCAACTTGCGAGGTGGTCTACCAAACCGCAAAGGAAGCAGCAGACTGCTACATATAGAACACTGCAAAGCGTAGAAAGAGACCCATGAACTATGCAGCCGAATATATTCATTGGGAATCCTCTCATGCAGCAAGAAAAAAATCCTAAAACTAGGCAGAAAGCAATTAGAAAAGGTAGTGAATATAGTAACGAGATATATCCATTTTAAAAAGCACCTCAGGTTAATAGGGGTTGAGAATAACCCAAACGGCATCTGAGAGTGTATAATGTAGAACCCCAAGAAGCAACAAACGTGACTTTGAGAGACATTCTGAACCTTGTAGAACGGGCAGCATATTCGTAAGTTACACAATCAACTATTCGGTTTCGCGAATGATCTGAGTAAGTTACCGACGTATTGAAAATTTACGTCTGTAACATACGCGACCACTATTCTACATAAACAAGACACTATGGTGGATAAATAAATGTGCATAGGTTCAAATAATTATTTATTTTTTTAGTAATTTTAACAGAAAAACTTAATAAATACTAATTAACAACAAAATTAAAAATTTTGTAATTGTAAAACTAAGCTACAGGTAGATTAAGCGAAAACAGGTAGGTAAAATAATAATGCATAAAACGCCAAAATCATAAATCATGCTCTACTTTTTTCTCTTGGTCCTACATTTTTAGCTACGCTTGCATTTATATTATGGAATGCTTTCTTCTTTTCTGCAGATGTCCACCAATAAGTCTGTTATTTGATTGAATACCTACCAAAATTTATTTCAAGAGTTAATTAGATGTTGGTGTTGAATTATGAAAATCGTCAATTAAAGTAATTGGCATTGAAAGTTAGGCTACGGCCCTGTCTATTTTAAAATAAAGGCAATACTGTATTACCTTAATTTTCCTTCTGCTTAGTGCAGTTGACAGTAAGAACATTTCTTGTTCTTTAACTTCTTAGTATTTTTATATTTAATCAATGTATCCAAATTTTAGTGTGTGAATGCTTTAAAGAAACCGGATACTAAAGAATTTGCACTTTTAGCGTATATTTCTTTGTTCTTGTTCATTGAAGCTTGCCAACTCCGCGATACGAGAATTCCTCGACTAATAACTACACCACACGTCTCTTAGATGACTAAGAACTTGACCGAAAATACCCATTCACAGTTTCAGTTAATTTCGACATTGCACGGCGAAAGCCAAGGGCCTTCACCGTCGCGGAACAAACGACCACACGTGTTGTCTCTTCCAAGTCTGGCAGTAGACTCTTGAAGTCAAGCGAGACGCGCGCGTGCGCTACTCATCTGTTCTCTCTCTAACTTCTACAGAAACGTCCGGATTGCGTCATTATTGCGCCACTCGATGCAATACATTTCATCAAAAAGTCAGACAATGGGCCACCAAACTGGCAATTAAGATGCAAATGGTTGATCTCCCGATAGTGCTCGCGGTTCGATCACGATCCACTCTTGCTCCGCTCAAATATTTATAAATTGTTAGGAATGAGCATATTCATACTATCGGTAACGCCCAAGCTCAGATTCAATTCCGGTCCAAGACAGCTCCGTCAACAAGAATGTTTTACTGAAGCCATAGCAGACTTGTCGCGACCCGTACCGATAGTATGAATGGCTTTTTATCTTTTCTTCAGTCACTTGTCGATCATTCATGTGCTAAATATACAGTCAGTATAGCGCATAGCTTAAAAAACTGCTTAGTATTTACTTGATAATTTAATTATGGAATCTGAGAAAACATGGAATTTTGAAAAAGGTAATTTTGTGTGCAATAATAACTAATTAATATGTTATTCTTAGATAGGTTTGCTTATTTAAAAATATGTAGAAGGTAAAATAGATTAATGTTTTTTTCAATTTTTAGATAGAATGCTGATTGAACTAGTTAAAAACAAACCAGGATTATACGATTTTCAAACAACGCATTACAACGATAATAATTACAAAAGAAAAGTGTGGGACGAAATAGGAAAAGCGTTAGGTCAACATGGTAAGTAAATTGTTAAATTTTGTTATAAATATTAATTATAAGTATTCTACAAAAAATGCAGCTACGTTTTTTCACATTATGCTTCATTTATTAATAGTAATTTACGATACAAGTGCGTAAAGTTAGTCTTTAGTCAAGAGTGGGGCAAAGTTAAAACGCGAGTGAGCTAGCGCTTTAAGCCCAGCGAGTGACTAAAGATGCTTTGCGCATGTGTATTGTACAATATTTTATCTACGATAGAATCTAGAAAACACGGTAAATATAAAAAAATTTTTTAAACGTAAATTTTGATTGCTAGCAACCGGTCGTAATTTTATGTAGTTAAAAATTTTGAAACACGTTGCTACTGACGAAGTGACTAATGAAATCATTTTTAACACATTGCTACTGACAACGTAAACTAATGAAAACATGTTATTAAACAGTCGTTTTACAAACTTAAATCTGACAACTAAAAGTCAATTTTACAAACTGTCGTAGATAAATTTATATTATTATACTATTCTGTTCTGTTCCCACGGTACAGAACCTACGGGTGAATTTAAATAATTTATAAAATATCTCTAGTTTGAAACGCTTCGGCCTGCGCATTTCCTCCTTGTCTGCTTAGATTTTGTATAATATTCCTATTTATTTGGGATATATGTCAAAATATCGCTGTCAAAAGGTCGCGCGACATAAGATCGCGGTCAAAATGTGGCACGACAAATGATCGCATGCGATAAATGATCGCGGTCAAAATGTCGCGCAACAAATTATCGCATTCGACAAATGATCGCATGCGACAAATGATCGCATGCGATAAATAATCGCATACGGCAAAAGATAGCATACGAAAATAACAACATTACAGTTACAGAAAAAAATGTCTACAGTGTGGAAATAAAGTAAGAGATAAATTCATTAACTTTGTTGATATTAATTTTTATGAAAAAATCTCGAAGGGGTGTAGCTATTTTGACCATAAGGAATATTTTCACCTGATTTTCAGTTTCTTATGTACTTTTTTTTTCATGATATGACGTCATCGACTTTTTTTTAAATAACTTATATTTTTATTATTGATTTCGCTAGTACTTTTTATTTCGTTTCGAACGGTATAACATTTTCTAGATGTTCCATTTGAAAAAAATAGAGAAAAATTGTCTTAAAATTTAAATATTAAAAACCAATGAAATGAGCAAAATAAATCTAGTTACCGGTTGATAAAACAAACAAAGATTAGTTACATGTCAGAGTTAAACAATTTGTAAATTTCATAACAAAATAAGAGTCGTTTGCTTTTTCTAAATTAGAATTTACCTTTAGCAAACTATTTTATTAATAAAAATGATACAATTAAGCGAGACACAGCGTCATTATTAACTTTGAATGGAGTTGATAATAAATTTCCAGTTGTATTTTTCAGTTGCTTTTTTTCGGCCAAATGTAGGTAACTGGATTTATTTTGCTGCTTTAATTGGTTTTTAATATTTAAACTTTAAGACCATTTTTCTCGATATTTTTCAGATGTAACATATTGAAAATTGTATATAATTGAAAACAACATAAAAAGTACTACCAAAATCAATAACAAAAAACACAGGTTGTCATTAAAAAAAAAGTCGATGACGTCATAAATTTTAAAACAAATGACGTAGTAACATAAAGGTGGTTGTAGTGTATCTCCTATAATTAAAATCGCTATATCCCTTCAAGATTTTTTCATAAAAATTCATATCAATAAAGTTAATGAATTTATCCGTTATTTTATTTCCACACTGTAGAAATGTTTTTCTGTAATTGTAATTTTGTTATTTTCGTATGCGATCTTTTGTTGCATGCGATTATTTGTCGTGCGACATTTTAACCGCGATCTTTGGCCGCGCGACCTTTTGACTGCGATCTTTTGACGTGATACCATTTATTTGATCTCAATTACTGTCACAACTGACAGTTCGGCTATTTCTAATAACATTATGTAGAATGCATATCGTTAAAATGATTGAAGTTTCATGTTGAGGATCTGCTTTGAGCCTTCTAAAATAAATTCTAAAAGTTTGAGATAACATCCCAAATGCACATTCCACTAATCTTCTTCCTCTGCATGATCGATAATTAAATAGTTATTCTTTTTTCAACGTCTTCTATACTTTTTGACTCTAGAAAAAGCTGCATCAAATGAGTTTTTAATTGAAACGCTTCGTCTCCAAGTATCACGTACGATGCTATTATATTTGTCCCTGATAATGCAGAATCTTCAGGAATATTCAACTTGCCATTTTCTAAACTCCTTTCAAGTGCGGAATTTGCAAAAATACTGTCATCACTATTTTTCCATAAGAGCCTATATCTACAGCTATGAATTGATAGTTTGCATCTACTAGTGCCAAAATAACTACAGCAAATGTTTTTTTATTATACCTGCATCAAAATCGCCGTTTAAAGCACGCCTGAGCGTGCGAAAAAAGGCGATTAAAGCACTCCGAGCTTTAAAGGTTGTCAAGGAAACAAGGTAACATTATAACTTCATTGCTATCTTCATTTTGCTAACATGACTGAATGCAACAACGGACGTGGAAGCGACAAACACGTAAACAATTCTCGTAACTATAGTTTTTAGTGCGTAATTTATTTCCAGCATTGCAGGTATAATGAAAAATAGCGTAAAGTATTAGTGGATAACTGCTCTTTAAAACACTTGCTCTATTTCGAGCCCATGCGTGTTTTAAAGACCTTGTTATCCACTCATACTTTAATATACTATTTTATAATTGAAATATAGTGATCCACTATGTGCGGGAGCCCCTATCACAACATGTTTTCCATCGATTGCTCCTAGGCAATTCGGAAAATTCCACATGGTCCATATCTCATTAGCAATTTTTATTCACTTTTCTCTAGATGGAGTTGGAACATGGGAACGTATTCCTCTAAGAATACATTGTTAATGGTTTCACAAACTTCTGTAACAATAGCTTGTACAGTAGAATGACCAAGGCGATAACTGAAGGCAATAGTTATGTAGGAATCTCATGTGGCTAGAAACCTAAAAAATTTAAAAAATATAAATTTATGATTTACAAAGCAATAACCCCCCTCCTCCGCACATACTAACATTATAGATACACATATTGTAATGGTTCATTGCTCATAGCCATTCTGATTGCCTAGTCAACTCAAGAATGAATAGATTCAAAAATGAGCACAGAGTTAACTATTTTATTTATTTTACATTAAGAAATGCACTTGATATAAGCAGTAGCAAGTATAATTTGAGTAGGAGAAGTTGGAATGAGATAAGAAAGATTTCAGAAGGATTACGTTCAGAGTTTCAGTCAAAATTAATGTCTGGAATGGCAAACGTAGCTTATGTAACTGACGGGGTTGATTTGAATAACGTCAAACAATGATATGAATTTTTATTTTTTTTGTGTGTGTTTGATGTTTGTATAGCAAGTTTGCTAAATAAAGTTTACATTATTATTATTTTAAAATAATAGAAGATGTTTTGTGAAGTACAGAAATTGTATGAGCGTTATTAGTATTAAAGGTTTATAAGCCACAAACGGCGAGGTAACGGAAAGGAACGGTGCAAAGCAGTGCGAGGAAGTAAAGATTGCAAAGAGCAATAAGGCAACCACCTATCGGAAAAGACATACAGTGCTAAATAAACGTACGTGATTACGTGCGATTAAAACTATACACCGTTCAGTAGTTATTTTCCCGGTAGGTAGACATGGTATTGTTTTTATGCTTAATAAAATTAAAACTCCCTAAAATCCTTTTCTGACACTGTCAAAATCAGCTGTTAAGTACAGGAGGCTCACGAAAGTGTATAATTTAACATTTTCAGGTTAAACGTGCAATGTTGCCAGTGCTTTCATACGTTGTTTGTCACTAGGCATAATATTTATGGACATCGGCGTCATGGATATCTATCTGTCAACAAATTGTAATTTACACTAAAGCAAATATGCCGAAAGTCATTAAACCTGACACAAAA
Organism: Agriotes lineatus; assembly: GCA_940337035.1. NCBI lineage: Eukaryota > Metazoa > Arthropoda > Insecta > Coleoptera > Elateridae > Agriotes > Agriotes lineatus. The sequence goes on from CALNHX010011418.1 coordinate 23,847, forward strand.
TTAAAAATTGCAAAGGCCTACAGGCATTATAAAGTCGACAGGCCAGACCTCAGCGAAACGGAAATTTTTGCCCGGCTTAGTGACATTTGGGGTGTAAGTAGTTATGTATAAAACCTAACTGTTGGTTTAATTTTGGACTTTGTACTGTTTTAGGTCTGAAAAAACTATTAGAAATATTATTGAGTGGGACAATTTTGAAATTAAACCTTTTGGCCCACGACCTAAAAATTATACATACTATAAAAATTTTGCATTTCGGGAAGATTTGCAACGACAGATTTGGAATTATCACTTGAAAAATGAACACCTTACTTTCGTTAGACTATTAAAGGACACGCGTGAAAATTTCGAATTCGATAAGGGGAAAACGACTTTATATAATATTATAAAAACAATTGGTTATAAATACAAACATGTAAACGGACGTAAAATTCTATGTGAACAGAAACATGTTGCATTCAAAATTACTTATTTGAGGAAATTCTTGTAATACCAAAATTCTAGTAAAAATATAACATTCGTGTACCTGGACGAAACCTGGATTTATCCAAATGGATCCAGCGTCCGACAATGGGTACACGATTCTGAAATTAAAAGTAATCCGTCTAAAATTAAATCGGAGAGAAAGCGTTTCACCACTGCCTCCTACACTTACAAGCCATGCTGTTAGACTTGACAACATTGCATCTCTGGTAGTTGGTGGTCCTAAATTACAATACTCCAATTTGAAATAATTTTGCTTTAAAGAGCACAGTTTTACTATTTATCATATTTTACTCTGTAATTAACTAAAGATAGCTTCTGTAATTGTGACATTTATTAGTAATACAAACATGTAACAGTATATTTATAAAAATAAAACAACTTAACCTGCGTAACCCATAGATAAAAGAACATTTTTGTAATTATTTTAAAGTTTGTAACTTTCTATACACCACTGCTGATTGAGAGTATATATGCAAAAACTATGGTGCTACTGCTGTAAATAATCTTATTTGAACATAATAAACTTATCTGCTCGGTAACATCTAAATTTGTGTGACGTAAATTGTTCCATAAACTTCTAAAAACTGCCGATGACATCATTTAAAAACACTTTCACTTTTTGTGCATGTCTTCCCAATACTTGTCTACTTCTACATTCAGGATTTGTCCTTTCTTGAGGCGCTTTCGACGACAAATATGTTGGTAAATTTGGAAATACGCTTGGGACAGCATTGTCAGCTAATTAAGGGTAATGCAGCAACAGTTCTGCAGATCCGCACTCTCATTTCTAACGTTTTCAAATGTCTTTTCCATTAAAATGTATTTCACACACGAGAACACTTTTTCTTGGAGTTCAACGTTCTCGTGCTGTTGCACGAAGCCATGCTTTCTTTCGGATCTCGTCCATTGGAAAAGAAAACGTTGTTATAGTTTGCATACGATTTTCTTGTAAGATGATTTTGTGGTTAGTATACAGCGTCTTCGTGGCATTCTAAATATAAAATTAAAAGTTACAAGAAATTCCCTAAAAATGAGGTTAGATTGTTACTTACCTCAGTGAAATACTTAATAAAAACCCATAAATTCTAGCAGCAATTTTACTTTCACTTATCACGAATGGTACAGTAATATACATAAATATATTTCTTCAAACTTAGAGCAGTCCAACATATTAATATTTACTCACACGCCACATTTGAACAGACGTTTTTATAAATAAACAGTACAAAAATTGGTCTACGATCAGCGTTGCCACATCTCAAACAGCAGGGCTTGTAAGTGTAGGAGGCAGTGGTTTCACTGTTTTGCATGCGGGAACTAAATTTGGATTTTTAGAAGGGTGTAATCTATTATTAACTTCAACTAATAACAATAGGGATTATCACAAAACCATCTGGGAGATTTTTCAAAATTGGGTGGTTAATCAATAATTACTTCCTGCTCTGAATGAAATTTCTTTTCAATGTGTGGTAATCTTGGACAATACACCGTATCATTCGGTGCAGTTGGAAAAGTTGCCCTCACTTAATTGGTTAGAGAAGATCGCCAGGAGCGCCCGGGTATCGAAATTTGGACCAACAAGCCGTCACCAACGATGTTATTGCCATGGCGTCACTTCATTGTGCGAGCTGCATCGGAGCACCGCCTCTAAAAGATAAATTTCACAGCAAGCAGGTGGAGCATCCCCGTAGAATTTGGGGTACTTCAAGTTTCGACATTTCCCAAGGGGCCGAATGTGATTCCAGCGGCTCAGATTCGTCCAGATTCGAATAATCGAGGTAGCGTCCTAAGATTTGTGGTTTGAAGCCGTTTTTTGCATTTTTTTCGGAAATAAGACAATTGAACCTCAGAGCGTCTGTTTGCGTCATCTGAAACAAAACAGGTTAGCCGGAAGCCACGTCTCATATTTAGCAGCGTTTACCTGATGTGGTCTTGCCTTGTTTTCGGTATTTGAAATTCAATTTATGCTATTTCTTGTATGTGCAGGTCATTTTGTTTGTTGCACTCAATGTGAGGTTAGAGACGTGTCAAATACAAAGTCGCGCATCTGCCATACTGGTTAATTTATCATACAGCAAAGTATTTGTAAGCCTGTTGAACCCACCCTAAGAAAAGAGTTTATTTCATGTTTTACTGGAGCTAAGCCTTATTTGATTGCAAATAGATAAAATACAGAGAGCAATAAACTATTTATTAATCAAATAGCCCTGAGTTTGACATAAAAATTAAAATATTAAAACCATTTAATTGATTAAATTGTGGTGATTAGCCTTGATTAATTATGTTTTTATTTACTATTACTTTTTATTAGGTGGGGCGTCATTACAATATATGTATATCTATTTTTTCTTAATTACAGATGAGAAGGCACGTTGGAAATCTCTACGATCCTTGCAAAAGAGTTTCGCCTTTGGTGTGGTTTACACGTTGAGTTACCGTGCTCTTTTGCGTTTTCTCCTGATGAAGCCCCTTACGAAAGTGGGCGAAACGTTGAGTTCCTCGACCTCAGTAATGGCAATGTCCAATCCCGGAAGTCGTTTTTTACTTTAACAGTTAACGTATAATATAATTCTGTTTTGTAATATAATATACTAGTTGTTTTAAGTTCATGGTGAATTTAGTGTTTCATAATAAAAAATACCACTCACCTTAGACATACAACTAATTTTTCTCTCAGAGAAATAGCTTCTCGAAATATTGTGTTTGCTTTGGAGACTTTAGTCATCATTTCAAATGTACCGGAATCCATCCGTAAACACTTTACGAATTTATCTTCATCATCCACTAAATGAAGATAAAGGTTGTAATATTCTCCTTCACTTTTTCTCCGGGTTAAACTTGGATGTATAGAAAAATCATCGACATTTTATTCCGACCTATTGCGTCCGAGTTAGACCGAATATATAATATATAATTGGTCTAATTAAATTAAAAGTATCCGACCATTTTTGAGCGTGATCGAATTGTGAGCAGCTCGATCAGTATGGATAGAACATTTGACTGGACCGAGAGCGGATCATAATCGAACCGTGAGCAGTCCGATAATGTGGATCGACCCTAAGCCGACTTATGTCATTCACGCGGCAAGCAAGCACATCTAAATTTAAATCAACGATCATAAAATGAGCCGGGAGACGCTAGTATTTGAAAAGAACGAAACTGAATTTTTAAACATAGCTAAACTATCAATTGAAGCAAGAAAAATACTGAAATACAAAAGCGGAAAAGCGCAAATTCAGAAAGAACAACACACTTTCAAAACCACTTACAATGAAAACCGCCAGTTGAGTTAGGCTAAATGCCGTAGTAGGGTCTAGAGATATATCTTTCAATAATTTTAACATTGTTTCACTATAATTGTTAATATCAGACACTCTTAAGATATATTGTTATCTAAATAGGATGAACCAGGCTTCAATATGGCAGATCTTGTTTTCGACATATTTATTAAAACTCACGTGATCACATTGTTACGCTCATTTTGTCATTTTCTCTTACAATATTTGAAATAATTTATCAGATTTGACTACTTACATTTATTTTCTAAAAATACAATAATTTTCACTGAATGGTTAGGCAACCATACTACCATCAGTTTCAAACACAAACAAAGTACAGCACTGTCTTTATCAGTGTGGCACAATACATCTGCACTCTTTATAGTTTTTCTTCCTTTTTTCGAATTTTGGAACACCTTGATAACCTGAGATTGTGAACTTCTTTGGCCAATTTTCATTCTTTTCCATCGATTCGATCGTCGAAGTTTATGCCCTGGGAGCCTTTTGCTTCGTTCAGCTTTGGTTATAGCTGATCCTCATAGTTTGGAGGGATATGTGAGGCAAAGTGCCCTTTGGGACGCCATGGGAGCTTTTGTGTGTTGCTGCCAGCGTTCGTTACGCTTTTGTTGCGGGCTCTTCTCCGATCGAACTGAGCTGTTCGTCACCATTCGCAGGTTTGTTTCGACTTCACTTTCTTGTGCGGTTGTGTACCTATAAAAAAATAGAGATTTGTATTTTTAGCTTTCAATTCTACGCCATGAAAATGAGTTTTAATTGTACGCCATGGAAATGGAGTTGTACTTTTACGCCCTGCGAAGTGAGTGTTATCGCTTGGAATATTGGTGTGGTTTACTCTACCTGGGACTGGTGGAGCCTCTACGAGCCGGCGTGCCGCTCATCTATTCCCCTGCGATCGCCTTATTGCAACTAACGAAGCTCGTCTGCTGCCCGTTACGAGGCCGTCTCCTGGGCTAGTGATCTGCCTGGTTTCCACGTCCACCAGCTCTGCACCACGTGCCGTGGGTACCTGAGAGGTTTTTGAAGCACTTTAGTTATGTATTGTTTGTCGATTTGATTTGTAGGTATGACTTTTTTAGAATTGCATCTTATGGTATTTTGTGTATTATGATCTGTGTGCTTTATTTGCGTAACTAGTTATTTGATTAGATTGATTTACTTACCCGGTAGCACGTTTTAGTCGTGTTAGTCGGCCGGGGCTGCGGTAAACTCGCCTTTTATTTCGGAGTCCATCGGCCGCCATTTGCTTGTTTGTAAACTTAGTGCAAACTTAACGGCTGGGTCACGGGAACCGACCCCGGTGACATTTTATTCGATTTCAAGCTTCCGAGATTCGTTTACGCGATTTTAAATCTGTTTAATAATGTAAAGGGCATATTCAAGTAGATTTTGAAGCGTTCATTGACTTACCTGATGTCTTTACAATAGAAAACTACCTTGAATCTATATGGCCATATAATCCTGGTGTTTTCGCCTGGTAGAAATTTTGAATATTATTATAGAGTCATTTTGAGCTGGCATTCGGGGTTAAACGTCAGCTGATTGCTTGGATAGCTCTGTTCTGCCGCACCCTGCCTCACAGGATGCTTGCAGACTAATTATTCACTCAGCTAGTTTATTGTTATTTTTTCTATTCGTGGAACGCCGTTACAGGGTGAGAAGATTTTAATTATTTATGCAGCGCCCAACTAATTATTTTAAAGTGTTTGTTTTGTCATAGCCTGCCTTGGTATATACAGGATGGTCCACTTTTTTGTAGCAGGACATTAATAGTAGGCAGAAAAACTTATTTCGAAGCGAAAATTTCATATAAACATAGGCCCTGAAACTCTTCGTTTTATAGGTAATTTTCGAAAAAATATCATTTTTTATTTACAGTATCTCAACCAGCTGATATAATTAAACTAAATTTAGTGTGCAACTCTATCCTAAATGCTACTACATTCCATGACAATATCAAGGCCCTCGATTGACCAGTGGCGGAGATGTGGGTTTTCGCGACCAATAAATTTAAAAATTCACTAATACGACCCTGTTGAAAATCAAAATTGTTTTTTTAAGTGTTTAATTCTCTACAAAAAATGTCTCTTCACAAGGTTTATATTTCGAGCATCTTCTTTAAATTAGTATTTTAAAGTAGCTGTGAATAATAATTTAATTAAAATTAATAATTTAATTCAAATTACATGTTTCGTTAACAAAGGTACTCCTTATTAACATTTGAACGATTTAGAATAAAAATAAATGTTTCCCATATTTGAAAACCTGTTTTCAATGTCCAGTAATGAGTAATAAGGAATGTAACTTATTTAATTAGAATATTCTACCCCAAAACTAGTTCGAGTTTATTTTCAATACAAACATGAATTTGCCCAAACTATTGATAATTGCTACGTAACCGTGGGAGATACGGAGAAATGTGAAGAGACACATCTTGTAGAGAATTAAACGCTTTTTTGAAAAAAGAATCAATTTCGATTTTCAACAGTGTCGTACTAGTGAATTTTTAAATTTATTGGTCGCAAAATCCCACATCTCCGCCACTGATCGATCAAAGGCCTTGATATTGTCACGGAATGTAGTAGCGTTTAGGATAAAGTTGCACACAAAATTTAGTTTAATTATCTCAGCTGGTTGGGATACTGTAAATAAAAAATTATATTTTTTCGAAAATTTGAATCCCCTATATCTTTAAAACGAAGAGTTTCAGGGCCTATGTTCATATGAAATTTTCGCTTTGAAATAAGTTTTTCTGCCTACTATCAAAGTGCTACCACAAAAAAGTGGACCACCCTGTATATATTGTTGTACTTATTTTTGTGTGTGGGTATTCCTGGCACTGTGATACCAATCTGAATAAACGTTGTGATAATTTATTGGTCGTTACTATTTTGTTTGTTCTGCTGGTTTTACCTCTTCCTTGTAATGGTCCGACGCAAGGATTATTCGATGTCGAGGACCTGGCGCCCTCTCCCTTCGTATTTGTTTTGTATTCTTTTTCAGCGTAGTTGGAACCCCGACCCTTCTCGGCGAGTTAGCCCAATTAAGCCGCTATTTACCAGCCGGCAAAATATCTAATATAACTTTCGCCAACAGGTAAGGCCAAATCCTTTATCCTTCCTCACAACATGTTGTGTTTTACTTAGGTATCTTTAGCATGATCAAGTTCGCGTATAAAATGTCAGGAAAAAGTGTGTAGTAGAATTGAGTTGAATCTTTTAGTATAGGCCATTCAGTAAACACAAAAACATTGAAATTTTTTTGAAGTTGGCATACACGTAAAATTGTTGTGCTAGGAATTCTGTATTTTGTTTTGCAAAGGTTTCCACACCTGCATAAAGGCGACTTTGAATTTAAAAATAACAATTAATAAATCTCATTATTTCAGTGTCAAAGTACATATTATACTGAAAATTCTTGCCTGAACGTTTATAAAATGTAATAGCAATACCTATTAATAAATTCTACATCAATAGTATCCAACACAGTATTTGTTTAACATCCTTAAAAGTAGTTTTGACAGATACTAAATAAATGTCACACTCTTAACATATTTGTTTTAGTACCTTTTTGTAAGTACATTCCTAGACAAAAGATGCATTTTGGGAGTACACTCATGAAATTTTAGAAATCAAAGGCCACTTTGTGTTTTTATGTTTAGTGAACAGACTATGGGCCGGTTGCAGAAAGCAATGTTAAGTCTGGTGTTAGCTAACGCGACGTCAAAGTGAACAAAAACGAATCAAATCTCAAATGCTTATGGTAACTAATACATTAGTAAACAAAATTTGATGCGATTTTGTTCACTTTGACACGATGTTAGCTAACACCAGACTTAACATTGCTTTCTGCAACCGGCCCTATATGTTATTCATCTTTATTAATGTTATTTCAAAACAGGCAGCAACGCCGGATCAAAAATTGACGCTTTTCAGTGTTGGTCAGTATGCAACATAATGGTAGTCCTTTTGCTGCAGTCTCCGTTAAAAAGAAGTAAACTTTATGCTTGTCCATATAAGTTTTCAGTTGCGTCAACGAACATCAATTCTGAGGACTGAGGCAATATTTGATCTCTTTGCATTATGAGTACATGCAACAGATTATTCAGTATCATTCTCATTAGCAATATAAAAATAGTACTATTATTCTCGTTTTGAGTAAAGAGTAGTTAAAAGCGTGGAAGTCACACTTCTTTCATCATAATGCCTTTTAAAATGTATTTTCCAAAGATTGTTAACATCGCTTTTCGTCGGAAAGTAAAATATATCAAATGCATTAGACTCATATTGACCTTCCAGCTCTTCCATTTTAGAAACACAATATGTATGATACGCAGATGAAGCGCTATGACCTTTTTAAAAAAATTGAAGTCTGATCTTTAGCTTCATCCCCATTAGCCTTTCACCGAGAGCATCACATAAATTTAATCGGTAATTATGGTTTTCAATTGAATTGTATAATGAAATCGGTTTGTAAATCAGATTTTTTTTATTGTAATTAGTAATTTAGCAATGCAGTTAATATTTTTTTAAATTTTTACCCCATTTTACGATAAAGGAAGTATTGGATTCACCCCAAAAATTCAAAATTGAGTTTTCAACAGTTCTTCACGTTTTAGAGTCACCTGAACCCAAAAAACATGTTTTTGTTCATTGGGCAGTCT
>CALNHX010011419.1:0-32284 GCA_940337035.1 Agriotes lineatus
GTTATTTTTTAATAAGATATTTATCTTTTATGATTAGAAAATATAATTGTTAGGATATTTTTTACATTTACTAATAAATATATAGTCTAAAAAAAGTTTAAAATTATTTGTAGGTTTTTTTTGACATACTACTAATTTGTAGATCCTTTAATCGTTTACTAAGGTATAGTTTTAAGTATATAAAGTAAAGCAAAAAATTATATTTATAATTTTTTATAGATAAAAAACATATTAGATATCTAGACATAATAGAAAACAAAATTTAAAAGAAAAGCTACAATATTATTTTTAATTTTTCTATTTTACAATCTAAAAATTATAATTTTTTTAAGTTTTCTTTATAAAATCTATACTAATAATTTTAAAGTAATCTAAATATAAACATTTGTCTTTTTTCTAAACTAATTAAATAGTACAAAATTAATAGTTTATAATTTATATCTACTCTTAGCTTAATAAAAAACAGTAAAACAACCAAAGTTTCAATATAATGTTAACTAAAAGATAAAATTACTAAGCACTAAAGTTTTAACATACTATTACTAGAAAGAAAATAATAATAATTTTCTATATAGCCAAAATTTACTGATCAAGGTTATATATATAGTCTTAAATTAAGCAATAACTATTGTATATAAGAAGTATAATGTTTTTCTTTTATATGAACTTTAAATTACTAAATAAAATCATGATAGTTAAAACCATATGTTAATTTTTTACAGACTAAATTGTAATTTTTTAACAACATTTTATAAAAAATTAATCTTAAATTCAATGCTTTTATTGCAGCTAAGAATAGGGTTTTATAATATAACAAACATTTTATAATAAGCTTTTCCATGATGAAAATAAAAGTATTAAGTACAGATCTTATAAAGTAGTGGCCAGAAATTTTAATATAATCTATAAAAAAAAGACCTAAAATAAAAACTACTTATTAAAATGACTACATTATAAATTGTATAGCAAAAACTAGAAACTTTTTCTATCACATTTAATAATTAGCTCTTAATTTATTTTTTACTTATCAATACTGTGCTTGATTTTTTAAAAAAGTCAAATATTAATTTAGCTTATACAACTTTTTTTAAAGTAAACAATTTTTAAAGATAAAATTTAAATTACCAAATAAAGTCACTATTACTATATATTTGCTATACTACTATAATAAACTTAATATATAAAAAAAAATAGTTTATTAATAAATATGAAAACTTAGATAGAAACAAAAAAAAAGTTTAATACTAAAATAAAACAAACTAAAAACTACCATAGATGTGCAATAATAACAAAAAAAATAATGTTATAATAAAAAATAGCAGAATTTTAGCTTAATTAAAATTAGAAGATGTAAAAATTATCAAGATTTTATTTTTAGTTAAAAAAATTAGCTATAGAACAAAAACTTTTTATACCTATGTCAATGTTTTTTTTTATAGAAAAAAAATATAAAGTATTGAATAATTTATTAGTAAAGCCAATTTCATTAACATTAAGATAAATTTATTGAAAAAAGTAAAGAAAAATAGTTGCATCTTAGTGTCATATACTATATAAAAATTGGTAATAATATTAGATTTAAGATCAAGTAGAAATATTTTATTAGGTTTTTACTCTTAAATTCTTTGTTTTTTATTTTTTTTCAGACATTTTTAAAGACAACTTTAGTTTATTAATAAATATAAGGATTAGCAAACTACATATATTGTAGAATGCAGTGATAAAAACATCTTATACTTAATTGTTTATTGAGTAAGCTTTTATGCTTAGAAACGAAAATTACTTAGTTTATTGTCAAGAAAATTTTAAAAACCTTTTTTTTTTATAAAACCTATATTAGTATTTTAGTTTAGTTGAGTTAGCTCTAAAAAAAACTATATATACATAATATATAGCTTATTTGTGCTTTGCTATATAATAAATTATTAAAAAGCTAAAAAATAAAGCTTAAAATGAGATTATTAAAATGCTTATAGAATATGAATTATACCTAGATTTTGTAGCAAAACCTTAGTTATGTTATATAGACTTAATTATATAAAAAAGTACTGCAAGATATACCCAAATAATTAATATCTCAAGTATTTAAAGAGTATAAAATTTCTATGTATATAGAAAATAGAAACTATAAATTAGTAATATTACTTAAATATCTATAGAAATATATATACAAATACAAGTATAAAGTACTTTTTGAACTAAAAATGAGCAAACAAACATATTTTTGTTATACGTAATTAAGATGTTCTTTTTTCTTACAAAAAATCTAGCTCGAAAGAATAGCTAAAAACTTCTTAAGCCAATAAAATAGGAGTTTTTTTATTAGGCTATTTTGTTATAAAAAGTTTTTTCAAAGTTTTAATAATTTAAAAAATATTATACTTTATATTTAATTATGCAAAATCAAATTACTACAAAAAAAGTAGAAAAAAAAAATAAACAAACTAAAAGTTTTTTAGGCTATATATTGTGCAACACTTCATTTATGCAACATATTAGAAAATTTTACCTTTAATAAAGAAAATTGCAATATAAAATAGGTATTTTGTTGCTATACTAAAAAGCTTTATAATTATATATCAATGGTCTTGTTAAAGTTTTTTTGTGTTGATTGCTGTATAGTTTATTATGATATAGTCTATATATTAGAAAATTATGATTTAAGTATTTTATTTTAAATATCTTAATAACCAAAAACATACTTGACAAATTTATAATAAAAGGGGTTAAGTGTCTTAGTAAAAAGTAGTATATACTGATATAATGATAATGGATTTTTAGTAATTTATTTTGGTTAAAAATAACTAAATAAACTTTTAGATAAAAAAAATTATGCCTTAGCCTATGCTGTATATATTTTTTATTTATAATAGAAAAAGCTTTTAGTAAGCAAAAATTGAAAAACACTTTATTGATTAATCTTAGATATACTAATATTTTAGACTCTTGCTCTTTTTTTTTAATATTTATAAAGATAAGCACTTTAGATAAACAAAGTTTTTACATTTAATATATAATCTTTTACCAATAGCTAAAATTTTATTTTAAAAACTCATATGATATTGTCATCATTTGTACATATATAAATAGATTATGGCCACTACAAAATAAGTATTTTATTATGTCTTTACAAATATAACACTTATATTTTTATTAGAAAAATTGTCTTTTTAAATGTAATTATTTTTTTATTAAAATTCATATGTTTCTTTACTCATTATTAGTTTTTTTTGTTAAAATTAGTGTAATTTTATTATATAAAAAATTATAAAAAATTAGTTGTAAAAACTTTAAAGGCTAAATTTCTGATTAAATGTAAACAAAAAAGAAGCTAGCATAACATTTAATTAAATTAAACTATTCTAATTGGTTTCAAGTTACCTATGCAAAAAATCATTAAAATCTATCTTTTTATTGATTTTTTTACGCTTTTTATCAATATTTTTTGCTATAATGTAAAGTAGCCTACTAAACAAAGCTAGCTAGATTTTTTTTGAGCTTTATCTATTGTTGTTAAGAAATTACTAGTAGTTATTTTTGTCTATATATTATATAGTTTTTTTTATAGTTTTTGTATAAGAGTCTGTTATGTATTTATCTAAAGTAAGTTTAAGGGTAAAAAATTATAAAAAATAACAGATATTAAAGTTTTGAGCTTGATATTGTAAATTTATTAGGTTGGCAAGTAAATGGACTAAGTTTATTGGCCTAGAACATTTATATATCTTTATAGCTAACAAGTGTGTTTCAAATTATACTAGTTTAGATAAAAATTACTTAATATTTTTTATTCAAGACATGACTAAAAATTATTACTACTTTTTTTTTAGCTAACTATAGAATAACTAATGTTATGTTATTTAAAAAGAAACAAATTTTATAAGATACAAGATCTAATATACTGCAATTCTTATTTGTAATGTCAAAATGTTAATACTTTACAAATTTTATAAGGATTGTATAGTATTTTGGGCATATAATAAGGTTTTTATATAAAGTAAGAGAGATCCTTTAGCTGTAAGCTTAAGTATTAAGATTATAAAGGATATCTTTATAGTTTTAAATTTTTTAATTTTATATAGTATCATAGCAGATATATTTATAGCTTACTTAAATAAATAACAAACAAATAAATTTACTCATTATAGATTTGGTGTTAAATAATATATGGGGACTAAAAAATTAAGCAGTTTCCTTAAAAACCTATAACAGGTGATAATTTGCACTTTTATATAACATCTTGTAGATTTTAGCCTTGCAGTAGTTAAGTTTAGAATATTTTATAAGAAATATGTAAATTAAAAAATTAGTGTCAAACATTTTATTTAAATCCAGTTAGTTTTAATCTAGTTTTTGTATAATTGATGATTTTATTGTTTAATATTTAAATTAAGAAGTTTTTTAGTATTTTTTAGACCTTTTTTTCTATTTATTTTTACTAACAGATTTAAAAAAAATCGAAAAAGTAATTAAATTTTTTCATAAAGCAAATAGCTAATATGACTTAAATTAATTGAAGGCTAGATTGTAAAATTTGAAACTTATAGTATTTTAGAATACTATTATTTTACTAATTTTTATAATTGAAAAAAACTAAAAATAAAATTTATACTTAGAGCTTAATTTTTTAATTTATTAATCCTTATATACTATTGATGCCTATAGTTTCTAGAGAGATTTGTGATTGATATGATAGCAAAATCTACTTAAAGTCTGATAATACTATTTTTTTATAATTTGATTGTTTACTTAAAAAGTTAGACTTGCTTTCATACATTGCTTTGTGGTTTATAAACTAAATTACCAATTTTTTTACCATAGACATAAGCTATATATATTCTTACTGAAATCTGCTTGACTTTTTACTTTAAGATTAATAAAAATACTGATTTATCTATATATTTAAATTTATGTGATAATTTATAAGTAAAAACGATATGAAATATAGATTATTTTAACTTTAGTAAAATACATAGTTATTAAAGAGTAAAAAGACAAGTTATTCTTGTTATAAAAAAATAATATGAATTGTTTTTAAAAATGTGCTAGTGTTTTAATTTAGGTTCTATTTCCTTCAATCACTATAAAACTCATTTGACTTGTGTTTGGCTAATGGTTAATTTATTTAATATCAAATTGCATCTAAGAAAGAACTAAATAATTAGCTATAGACTTTCTTTAAGTTATTAATAAGAACAGCTTTTTGTATTAAAAGTAACATTATTTTATAGTTAAGCTAATATTTAACAATTTTATCAGTTAAATAATTAGGAATTTTTATGTATTATTTAGATAATAAGATTCACAGGAATAACTATAAGTAAAGCTTTCTTTTAATTAACACCTTTTTAAGTAATTTAATTTTTTCTATTAATATTTATTAATAAAAAGAATTTTTACTCTTTTATAAAAAGCATTGACTACTTTATTTGTAATAAATTAGCTTTCTGGCTTAAACCATATTTATTATCGTAATCTTATATTAAATTTTAACTGATATGTTAAATCTTAGGAGTTATAGTAATAACAGCATAATAGAACTAAACATAGACCTTAACACCAACAATTTAATAGTCAAACTTAAGATATTTTTTGTTATAATATTTAGTAGGTGTTTGCTTTAAAAATATTTGTAAAAGTTTTAGTATAGTTTTAATTAATTTCCTTAGTTATTTTATCTCTTTTTTAATCTGTTAATTACAACATAGCATACTAGCCCTTGATAATAAATAACTTTAAAAGTATGTAAATGGCACACTAGTGAGTGAAAGGGTAATATAGCAGGTCAGAAAATATATTTTTGCTAATTTTTTTTTGCATAAATATTGTTTTTGATCTTAGTTTTTAAAAAGTTTTCATTATTTATTATAAAGAATCTTATTTTATCATAAGAATAAAAGATAAGTTTTTCTACCTGATCTAGATATTTTTGTATATAAAACTGAAATTTTGCTTAGATCTGCATTTAATTTATACTATGATATATAATTAATTTTTTTTTCTTCTATGATAAAAAGTGTGCCTTTTTAATTAACCTTTTCTTAATTTAACATATGTGGCTACTATAGGCTTTGTAACAGGTAAAATGATACTTCTTATGGACCTGTAGGAGAGTTTAAACTGGGTTTACTATGTCTTTGTAGCGGCAATAAAAATAAAAAATGGTACGTTACTTGCCACTTTCGACTATTTTTTTTCTTTCCATGATCTTTTTTAATGCTTTTGATACCTTATAAGCTATTTGCAACTTAAGAAAACAATTTTAAATAAAAATAACTGCCCTACATTTTCTGCTAAGTTTTCGATATTAAGTTGCTTAAACTTTGAATTATGATTTGTAACATCTTTTTGTAAATTTATAGTATTTATAGGTGGTTATGATTAAAAACTTTTCTAATCTACAGTGTCTGATTTATATACGTGCCTCAACTATAGCTAAAATTTTGAATAAGTGTAAAATATACGTTTTATTTAGTATCCGGTACTTATACTAGCAACAAATACACCACCTCAAAAAACATCGTATAATACTTGGCACTATACATTGCAGACAGGGCTTATGTTTTTTTTTGCAAAAACAAAATAAAGAAATCTATGATTATAATAAACTTGAACTGAAATTGTAGTCAAAAGACAAGGCCTCAATCAGATTTAGGCAGCAACAAAAAAGAAAATCTAAAGTTTATAAAGTAATTTATTGTATTAAAATCTTGAGGTATAACGTCTAATAATTTTTTATTAAAGGTAATACATTTAGCCAAAAAACAAAACCTGTGCCATATGTTTATATAAACAGTTTTCTATAAATGCTGCATTATGCAATAAAGAGTGACATAATATAAATGTAAACTGAAATATTGTAAACTAATTGCAGTGACCATATAGATTACAGTTTTTAAAGTTAAACAACATATTATTGATGTTTAGTAATAATATTAGTTTGACTTTTTACAACTATATATGAATTAAGTATTAAGCATTAGTGAAGTAGTTTTACCATTAACTTTATTAATTTGTAAAAAAAATACAAGACAATGATTTGCTAATGTCAATAAAAGATGCTTTAACGCAACTATATTGACTATTATTGTAGTTAATTGATAAGATTTAAAGTCGATTAACAAAAATATTAATAACAAAAAAGCCTTATAGGTATTATAAATAGAACCATAATTAGGTAATATAATTGTACGTATTAGAACTATAATTTACAATTGCATTAAAAAACTCTAAAGGTTTTTTTAATTTTTATAGTATATTAAGATAATAAATAAATTTTTCTAATAGCAGGAAGAGTTACAAGTCTAATTAAAGTTTAAAATAAAACAATAAATAATTTACTTAACAAAATATATTCGAATCTTATAAAGTAAACTTTAGAAAAAATTTATTAGAATTTTAGTATAAGTAAGTTTTAAAATTAAGTAAAAATTAGAAAGCTAATTGTCCTAAAAGCTTATAATAGAATTATAAAGCAGATACTTGCAACAATCTTTATAAATTTATCTTTTTTGTAATAAAAATTATAAATATGCAGCTAAAAAAAAGCTTTTAGTAAAAAATTTTAAGCTTAAATTAATATTATGTTTATTATAAGATATAATTTATTAGCAAAACAAGCAAAAAAATATGGCATATATCTACACTATTTAAAAATAAATTAATTAAGCTAAGATATTGTTTGCAATGTTGTTTTGTAATTGATTTTTACAAAAAAAAAAAGTTTTTATACTTTAATAACAGTCATAAAAGATTAATGTTATATAAATTTTAGTTTTTCTTTTTGTAATAGATATATACATATTTAGTTGTTTAGTTATACTTTTTTAATAGAAACTGTTAAAGTAATCACAATTATTTACTATATAAGACATAGAAAACCAAGGGCTACACTTTTAGCTATAGCACATTTATAAATAGTACTTATATAGCTTTTTAATATAAAAGATAAAATAAGTTTATTAAGTTTAAAAATAATAAAGTTTTTTTATAAAAACTCTGTAGTAATTGAAAGTCATTAATTTAGGATTACAAAAAAACCATTTAATTTATTATTTAGTAAGTTCAAATAGATTAAAAAGTATAATTTTACAAAAAATAACTTCTTGTCTAGCAGATAATTATCTTGTCAATTTGTGATTTATAAATGTTTTGAAATTGCTTAGATCTTTTATTTTAAAGCTAAGAATCTTTTAGAAAGTTTTATAGATAAAATATGTGTAATTAACACTAATAATATAGTAAAAAGTTATATAGGAACAAAATTAAATTTTGAGAAGCTTACTATCTTTATTTATTTTTTGGCTCTTAATTACATATATAATATAGCAAAAGTATTGTAAACCATTAGTCAATTAGTAAGCTTGTTAAAACATTAAAAATTAAAGGTACACTTTTGCCATTTTTTCTATAGAGTCTATTAGTAAGCTAGTTTTTTATAAAGATTAGTAATTTTGCTTAGTTGGTACAATATATAAAATGTTATAAAATATTTTCTTAAATAAATTATACTTTATTACTGATTATTTAAAATATAGTAATCTCAAGAATTTGTAGATTTAACTTAATAAAATGAAGTTAGGCTAAATTTGTTTTTTCTTTAATGTTATCTTAAGCTATCTATAAAAGATATTATTTTTTATGATTGGGTTTGTCTGTGTTTAGCTTAAAAAAAGTTTTTAATGAATTTTTAATAATTTATAAAATATAAGTAATTATCTTAGGTTTTCTAAAACAATTTTTCTATGCTAGCAGTTAAATTCATTTTAACTTTTTTTTTAATATAATATTAATCTGATTTATTATATTTATAGATATTAATTTTAAAATATGTAGCTTATTGGCATATGTAACAATTCAGCTTGTTAAGTTGACCTAAATATTTTAAAAATTCTAAGAAAAAGTTAACAAAATTTATTTAGCTTAATGTTTATGACAAAGAGCTTAAAACAAAGTAAAAATATATTTGACAGAATTTAATAATTTAAATAAAATTTACTTAATATTGGTAAAAAATTAATTGCAGTGTAGTGAGATTTTAAAAAAATTAATCCTTTAAGCAAAAAGAATATAGGTATACAATTTTATTTTACTTTACTTAGCTTGTACAAATTATATATAAAAATTGCAAAACAATAGTAAGGATATTGACAAAAAAAAGAGCTAATCTCTGGTGAAAATTTCAATTATTTAATGATAAATATTATAAAATTCAAGCTCAAATTGTTGGATATAAATGCAGAAGCAAATAGGAAAAAAAAATTAAAGATGTTATATATTTATAATATAATATGTAAAACAATTTACAACTAAATAACTGTTTATAAAACTATGCATTGCAGATTTTCTTATAATTTTCGATGTCTAATCAAACAATAGGTAAAATTATAATTATCTAAAAATTTCAAAATTTGGTCGCTTATCTAATTTAACTTTATATATAAAGTGTACTGAATTCTGCATTATTAGTTAAGAAACAAATTAATTTGCTACAGACAGCAAGTTAAACTTGCATTTTAATACTGAATAAAACAGACTGTTTTTTCAAAATGTATAGTAACGTTAAAAAGGTTATCTATATAATTTGTTAAATTTTATTTAAGTGTTATATATACTAGATAAAACTTCTGATTAGTAGAATTAAATACTTTAAAGTGAACTTAAAAATTGATCTTAGTCTTATGATAAATATTTAATTCTCTATAGCTAGCAGATCCTTTAATTAGGAAATTTCATAAATTGATTTTTATAAAGTCTTCAAAAACAATAAAACTACAAAATTAAATACTGTGTTGACCATATCTCTTTTTAAATTTATCACTTAAAAGCCTTTAAGATTTTTAAGTATAAAATAACTTTTTTAAATTAAAAAGATCTAGAACTTTAGTAAATTAGGTATCTTAAATTTAGATTATTATATTTAAAAAACATATGCACTAACAAAAAATTAAATATAAAATTTTTTAAAATAGTATGCTAAACACCTGTCAATTTTATAACTAATGTCATAAGTTAGTAAAATACTAAAAAATCACTTACCTAGCTCTTGTAATTATAATTTTTAATAAAGCTTACAGTACAGTTTGCATCATAGTGTGAATATATACAAAGAATAATGTTTACAAAATTCATTTATAAACAAAAAATTTACTACTGCTTCTAAAGCTACTTTTTTATTATAAATAATCTTTTTTTAAAGTAAAAACTATCATTGTTAATAATTTGTGAAGATATCATGTTTATTAATTAGTAAACTTTATATATTTTTTATATGTTGTCTTTAGATAGAAATATAAGAACTGGATAGGTAAAACTTAGTACATCAGTATCAACACAGCTATATTTTAAGAGCGCTAATAATTTTTAACTTAACATTAAAGTTTAGAATTTGCAAGGTAAAAAAATTATAATATAAATTAATAATTAAATTTAAATAAAAAAAAATTGTATATACAGATACATTTTTATGTAAGAATATTTGTAGCAAGACAACAAAGATGCAAAAGATATAAGTGCAAATATAGTGGCTTATATTAATACTTTTGTTTCTTAAAAAAAAAACATATATAGATAGTTTTAAAAAGGATTAATTACTAAGGTTTAGCTCAGAAATATAATACTAAGATAGTAAATAAACTATTTTTATTAATATAATTTATATAAAGTGTCTGACTTTATTTTGTAAAAGATTAATATAAACTTCTCATTCTAAAAAAAGCATCATAATAATATTTTTTTGAGATTGAAAAGCTAATTGTGTTTAAGTGTTATAAACGCATATAAACAAAGTTTAAATCTTTATCAATTTTCTAGTTGATTTATAATGATATTAATATGTAAGAAAGTTTTTTTCAGTTCAATATTAAAAATAAGCTCTAGATTTTGTATATATATTTTTTGTAAAATTATAAAAAAAACTAGGGTAAAAGCAAAAATATTATAAATAAATAAAAATGAGGCTATATGATACAATATAGCATAATTAATGCAAACTGAACAGACATACATAAAAGATAGCTATAGTAAATAAATTTCATTATTACATTCATTTACAAATTACATCTACTTAACCTTAAATAGAAAAAACAGTTTATAAGATTTGCAACAACTAAAGTTTCATCAAGTGTTAATACAAAGTAGTCTACATTGTATGAACTAACTATATTGTACAATCACAAGTAAACTATAAAACTAGTATTAAGTTTAATTGATCTTAAAAGTAACATAAAGTTTAGCTATTTTAATTTATAGCAATAAAAAAATACAAAATGATTCTTAGGTCACT
Source organism: Agriotes lineatus (assembly GCA_940337035.1). Classification (NCBI taxonomy): domain Eukaryota; kingdom Metazoa; phylum Arthropoda; class Insecta; order Coleoptera; family Elateridae; genus Agriotes; species Agriotes lineatus. The sequence continues at coordinate 11,285 of CALNHX010011419.1, forward strand.
GACAGCAACAAACTCCAGAATCAAATTATATATAATTTCTAAAGATAACAAGAATAGGAGCTTGCAAGTAAACATAAAGGTGTAAAAAATTATTGATGCCAAATTGCTAGAGTTTTTGTCTTGAGTTAAATTAGTTTTAAAAAGGGCCTAGTATAATATTAGACCTTATTTGGTAAATTTAGAAAAAAAATTAGTTTATAGAAAGATATTTTAAAAAAAAATTCCGATAGTAAAAGCTATAAGAAGATAGTTGTACTATATAGAAGCAGAACAGATCTGGCATAATTTTCATTAAATGTAAGGGAGAATTGCTTAGATACTATATTGTAGTGCTAGGCTTAGCATAAAGGTATGATAAATTTTTTTTTTTTTTTTAATAAACATGGTTATAAATTAATTTAATTGTTATTAATAAGTCTTCTTAATTTTAATATAAAGCAGTAAGTAAAAAAGTTTCACATAGATATTTAAGTAGTACAGATTAGTGCATCCGCACTCAAATTTAGCAGATTTACAGATCTTAATCTTTTTAGATATTCAGGCTGTAATTTACTATAAAATGATAAAACTAAATTTAATGACAAATTAAGCTTATTACTGAAATGCAACTATGTTTCTGACCACTCTAAGTTTTTTCCTATCTAAGTATAGATTATGTGCTATATTTTCTAGGCAATAAAAAGCGATTGCATAATATAAAGATATTATCAGCTTTTTTGACTACCAATGATAATTACAAAAAAACTTCTAATGATTTATCTAGCCCTTATATAAAAAAAAATATAAAATTTTAAAGAAAAAAAAATTAATTTAATATTGATAATAGCTCTCATTAAGTTTATTTAAAAAAAATTAGGGGCCCACAGATGTTTCTTAATAAGCCTTCATTAGAATAGTCAATAAATATATGATGTTTTTTATTTTGAGACTATCTACAATTATCTATATATTTTTCAATAGTTATATTACTAATTTTTTTTAAAAATTAAAATTAATCACTTGATATGTATAATAACTTCATATTCTCACTCTAAGTGATGGTTTGCCTGATATTTAGAGTTTAGTATCTAATAATTGTAATAATACATATCATATTTTATTATATTTTTTTTATTTTAGTTGGTTACAAAACAAGATGATAAAATTATTTCCCCCATCAGACTTTAGTTAGAATACTTATTACAATAGCTATAGATAATACAAGCAAAATTAAAGATAGCTTATCTTTTTTTTACAGAAAATAACATAAGCTAAATAAAAAGAAAAATAATTATATTTCTTAAATATAATCTTTAAGAAAAAGATTAGAGATACATCACATGATATTGACACAGTAAACAAAGCTTACTTTAATTATAGTAAATTTATTAGGTTTTTACTAAAACAGGCTAACTGAGGCTTTATAAACCTTTAAACCAAAAACTTAGTTCTTGTTATGCTTTTTATAGAAAAAAAGTCAGCTAATAAAATCAGAACTACTTTTAAATAGCTTATGGTGCTGAAAAAAAGCGCCATTAGTTTTATAACTTTTCTTTTGTATATAATATAACTGTTAAAATTGCTAATATATATTTGAATTATGTTATATTTTTATAATTATTCATTAAATGCACTAAAACTAAGCTATATAATAATTGTATAATTAGAATTTAAAATTAATATGCAAAGAGAATATCGGATTAATTAATACAAAAAAATAGTAACTTAAAACTTTAAAAGTTAAAGTTTTTTTGAATAACAAAATAAAATTTCTAGATTATATAAAAAAAATGATAATTTTAAAAATAGTATCAATGCTTAAATTTAAATTAATTAGATAAAAAATGATTTATTTTGTATCTTTGTGTAGCATTTATTCTTAATAATTTTCAAAAAAATTTCAGTCTAATTAAGCTTATCAAGCTAATATATTTTTAGTTATTATTTACAATATTTGTAATGAAAAAAAAAAGTATTAACAAAATCTTTTTAGATAAAAATCTATAATAATTTTATTTAAAAACTTACTTAGATGAACAATTATATAGATATACTGCACTATATAGCAATACATGCCTCACATACTTAACTTAAGATATAGCTTTAGGAATATACTGTTCATGTTAAGACTTAAAGAAAACTATTGTATATATATTTTAAACAATAATTTTTCTTAAGATAAATTTTTTTAAGACATCTTAAATAAAATATAGTTTTAAAACTTGTTATATATTAATTTAAATATATATCTCAATTTTAAAATCATTAAATTACTATATCTAACAAAGTCTAAAACTAATAATTTATTAGGATACAAGTATAATTTATAAAGTTTAATTAAAATTTAGTTATCTTTTAAATAGGTAATTTTCAAAAATCATTAGCAAAAACTATAATAAATTTTATTTAATCCTTTAAAATGACTAAAATTATGCAAAAAATATTTTTTTTATAATGATTTCTCTTAATTAACGATTTTTTTTCCATATTATGTATGTTATATAAACTTAGAAAAATTACTTTAAAGAACTAATTCTGCAAAAAAAATCTAGAAAGCTTTATTATGTAGTATCCAAAATTTATGTTATTTAGTAGATTTGATAATTTACAATTAAATTTTAGTCCTGTAAACTATTCAGCAAACTTAATAGAAATTATGTTTTAAAGATCAGTTTGATATTTTTTTATATCTCATTTGTGATATAACTAGCATTTGATTTTATTTCTAATATGTATCTATATCTAAATATCTTACAAGCTCTTACAATTACTTGGTTTTATTTAATTAAATTGTTTACAAAAACCTGACTACTTACAAATTTTTTAGTAATTAGTAATTTAATGTTTTTATAGCTAAATATTAAAGTTTAGCACAGCAAGATAAGTACTTATAAAATGTTTTTGCAGATCTAATATTTTGTTTTTTGTTTTCTTAATGTTTATATTTTTATTTTTAAATTTTTTATATTTATTTAAGTAAAATTTAAACAACTACATGACCAAAAAAACTTGAATTTTTAATTACAAAAAAAGCAAAAAAGCTTAGTAAATTTCAGAAATTACAAAAGTTTTTTTTTTAGGTAACACTTTAACACTTATTGCAAAAACCTTATATATATAATTTTAAATTTTATCTAACTTAGAATATTACAACAAATAGAATTATACATATTAGGTAATTATATAAATAAGCATAGCGCTAGACTAAATAAAGGAGTAAAGCTTAGGACTAAAAATTAAGTATGAGTTTTTTATATTGGCTTTTTTTGTATATTTTTATATATTTTTAATTTTTTTTAACTTTTGCTTTCACAATCTTTATTTTACTAATTTTAGCTCCAATAATTTTTTAAAACAATATTGATTTTACTCTATTCTTATGTATATCAATTCTACAATATATGCTATAAAATAAAAACAAAAATTCATCTTTGATTTATAAATTACACATAGTCTCACTTTAAAATTTTTATTGATACAAAAAACTTAATTTGTAGTTTAGTAGATTTTTTAAAGATGCTTTTGTATACAAATAAGTTCTATTATCTATTGTCAAAAGCTGAAAAAATGACTAAGATCCTCATTTAAGTTAAAATATCTTTATGTTCTTATTTTTAATTCTTTTTTTGTTTTAAAATCTAAAAAGATTTTTTTAGAAAATATATGCTTAATACTATCTTTTTAGATCTCTAAATAAGTTTTTACTAATTTATCAAAGATTTTTTCTATATGTGCTTTATATTGTTAATAAGAAAAATCTTTTTTCTATCTAGCTCAAACTGCTCTATAATATATATAAATTATTTTAATTTTTATATTTAAGTTTCTATATTTTTTTTTCTCTAAAATAAACTTTATATACAATTATTTTATTTTTACAAAAAATTTGTCAAATTATATTATATTTAACTGATGCATTTGCTTGACTAAAATAATAGTTATAAATCATTGAAATATATATTTTTAGTTGTAACATGTAAATTGGCTTTTAATGCATATTAGTAGTTTTCTTTATATAATTATTTAAAAATATCAAAGATACATTATCAAATATTTTATAAAGAATAGATTATTTTTTCTATGGATTTTAGCTAACATATTTAATTTTTTATATAATTGCATATTGTTTATGATACAATACTTATAATTTTATAGATTTTTTAATCATTTAACTATAGATTTTTTTATATTATATCATATATAGACAAAATAAATTAGTATAAAATGTATATTGAGTAGTTTATCTTGACTTTTTAGTACATTTTTAGTTTTGGATAATTTTTAATAGATGCAATAGATTCTTTATTATTTTTAAAAGCAACTCAATAGAAAATACTTAGTTAATAACCTATATATAACCTTTAAGAACTATAAATAATTTTTACTTATTTTTGATAATTCTATATGAATTTTGTTAAAAAAATTTATATGAATAATTTTTTTTTTAATACAAAAACATGTAATTTATACATTTTAATGCTAACTTGCAAAGCTTATATTAAACTTTACTTTTATATTATAATATACTCATATATAAGTCAACAAAATTCATTTCCTTATAAAGTAAAATGTTTCAATTTTTTTTAGAAAATTAATATTTAACAATACTCTTGCATTGCTTTTTGTTAAAGTTAAAAATTTATCCTTATTTTTTGTGCTAACATTGAATTTAAAAAATCACCGCTGCTGGTTAAGTAGGCTTATTATGTTTACAGCAAAGTAACCTAAGATTATTATTAATTAAACCTTATAGTTTATGTAATTCCAATATACAACTTACTGCTATTACTTTTTAAGTATACTAAAAATACAATTTAAAAAAAGCTTTGAAGACCTTAACTTTTGTAGCTTATAAATTTTTTGTGACAAAAATTTTAGTTTACTTAATCTTTAGATTATTTTAGCTGATAATTTTGGTGTTAAATTTTTGTAGGTAATAAAAGGAGCCTTTATCATAAAAAGTAAATATGTTCATTTGCTAGTAAAAAATGATAGAAACAATAAATATCTTTACTAAATGTGCTGAAGTATAATAAGTATAAATCTTCATAAATATAGCCATAGATAGTCTAACTGGTCTATTGTTTTGCTTAAACATACAATATTATATTAAATTTTTTTGTATAGTTAAGAGATTATGCTTAAGCAATATTGTTATTTTATCTAGTTTTACTTTGTCACAATTTTTTCTCTAAAATAATTGTCTTTTATTTACTATACTTTATTTTATAATAACAACCCTTTATATTTATAGTTTTAAAAACTTTTACTAGCTAAAAGTTATTATAATAGCTAATTTTGCAACTGGTATTGCTTGAGGCTTTGCTTTTTATGTAAGCTTATTACTTAATGATTTGAGCCGTGGATAATGTCTACAAGATTAGCCTCATACTTAATTGCATATATTATAAATTTGAGAAAATAAAACATATTATTATGTATTCTAGTGCTACAATTTACTTATGCCTTCTAATACTTTTGGCAAATAATACTATAGTTTTATATATAATTGTTTGTTTGTTGTAACATCTTTGCTTTATATCTATTTATTACACTGTATTAGTTTTGAAACTTACAGAATTTGGTTACTGCAACATTAATTTTTTATCATAGTTTGTTTATTAAATGCTATTTACTATAAAGTTCTATAAAAAATTCTTTAAAATATTTTTAATTGATATCTAAATTGGTTTAGCAGATGTTGCATATTTTGACATTTTAGAAAGATAAAATTCTATTTATACTGACTTATGCAATGTCATTATTTATTAACTTCTTAATTGCTTTTGTTATGATATATATGCTAATTTCTTTATAACTTTATTGTCCTTTTACTTTGACATTCTTTCTAACAAACAATAATTTTTTATATGATTTGCATTAAGCATTTTTGTTAAAATTTTTACTATTTTTTATTTGTTTTTTGTCTTTTTTTAACTTATACTTTTTCTTTAATACTGTTGCACATTTTAGCTGCAAGTTTTATAACAAAACATTATGTACCTTACAGAGTAACTGCATTTTAAATGTTTATACTTTATATGTTAATTTATTAATAAAACAGACTTGTTGGACTATTAAAATATAAAACTATTGTAATTATTAATTTTTAAATTTTTTATTAGCTTTAAGTTTAATTTTTTCAATTGCGCCTGTCATCAATCATTTGTTATTTTTATCTATGCAATGATATGCATCATTGTTTGTTTATTAAAAAGAAAGTTTAGATTACTTAATATATGTTGCATTTTTCTTAATAAAACATACATTTTATAATAGCATATGATTAAAGTAATAATGGTTGTATCACTATACTATCTCATTACTTATACCTTTTGTAGTAATTAAGCAACCTTTTCTTTAGCTATCTCTATAAGTAAATTTTTTAAAATACTGTATTAGAACTATACATGCATTGTTATGTTTTTATATTAAGTTAACATTCTAAATATGCTGATAACTAAAAGTACTTTGTTTAATTTAACTTAATTATGTAACATATAAATATAGAGAAATATTTTATTAATTAGCTCTACTCTAAAATTTATATTTTTTAATTTATAAATAAGTTTAATAATTTTTTTTTAAGCTCTTTTTTTTTATCTAAAAAACTTCAAACAGGTTGAGTTTTATTAAAAGTCTAATTGTCATAAAACTTAGGCTAGTAATAATATATTAAAAATTAATTTTGCAAAGTTTTTAAACAAAATTATTTTGCTATATTATATTGACATACTAATTTATTAAAAAAAGGGTTTAATAATTTTTTTTAAAACATTGCCAATCTACTAGTAGTAACAATATTGCTTAAATATGAGAATCATATTTGTCTCTGACAAAATACTATAAATTAAAAATTAAAAGTTATTTTTACTTTATTAAGCAGGCAAGTTTATTAGACTTTTTTCTAAAATGAGCAAAAAGAATTAAGCTTAAACTGATGTTTTATAAATATCTAAAATAGTCCACATAGCTAAGTTTAAAACAAATTTAAACTATTTACTTGTTAAACTTAAACTAATAACTTATATATCATCATTTTTTTTTGTTAGTGTCATGAGTTTTTTATGTATATGACATAGCTGTCTATAATTTTATTAAGCCATATCAGCATACCCTGCTATAACAGTCCTTTTTTACATTTATTACCATTAACATTGATAATAAGTTTGTTTTAAAATGACAGTTTTCTTACATTTCTTTAATTTTTATATTATAGTAATGAAAAAATTACTTAACTTAAGTTTCATCAGTTGCTACTTATATAAAGTGCTATTGTACATTTTTACAAATAAACACTTTTTATAACAATTAAAGCAAATAACTCTTAGGTAGTTAAGCTTGTCAATACATAGACTTTACATAGTCTGGTCTATTAAAAAACTATATTATTTAGGTTTTTTACAATCTTTATGTTCATCTTTTCATTATAAAATTACAAATTAAGTTTTTTGTCATTTGTTTACATATACACATCTTCATCTTTATAGCATCTATATTTGATTTCACTACATAAGTTTTTTATTAAGAGCTTTGTTAAATAAGCTTTGATCATTTTTTACAAATCTAATTGATTTTATATAATATTCTATAACTTTTTGTTAAAATGCTACATGGTTTTGCAATAAAGATGTTGAAAATTTATTTATCACTTATGGTTTAAGTTAACTAAACACTTTTATTTACCATCTCATTTTTTCTGCTAAGAAATTTAAAGTAACCTAAATTACTTAAGCTTATACTAAGCCAAAATTCAATTAGATAAGATTTCTCTAAATCAATTTTTTTTACAATGCTACTGCAACAAAAAAATTAAACCTGCTTTTTTATAAATAAAATGCTAAATATTTTTTTGATTTTACTTAACCTAAACTTGGGTTGCCAATACCACAACCATTTTTTCTCTATAATCTGCAAAAAAATAAGTCTTGTTATATAAAATCTTTTAAATTGCAAACTAGTTACATAGACTATATTATAATAATTTTTGGATTTTAAATTTAAACTATGCTTCTATTTGCAGTGTTTATTATTTAACTTTATTTTTTAATTACCTTAAAGAACATAATTAAATTATACTAAATTTTTTTTGGCACAATTAAAAATTCATAAAAGCTTCTAGTTTTTTTGTTATCTTACTGCAATTGCTTCATATTATAAAAAAACTTAAATTCTTTTTTTTAAAATTTAACTTTTGCAATTCTTATATTTAATGCTAATAACATATATAATATGTACAAACTTTTTCTGCCACTTGTTGCATTTTTTTAGTAGAGTTATCTTTTATAAAAAATATTGTATTGATTATCTACATGATTTTAACACAATATAAAACGTTGTGATAAACTTTTTTTAATTTTTTTGTACTCTAAAGATCTTTGACTGCTCTGCTTATTTTTTTACTTAAACTTTACGCTTTGCACTCTTACTAATCCTTTTATATAATAAAACTGCTTTTCAAGTCTAATAGAACTATTCATGTAATCCAATAAAAATATAATTAAAAAAAGTCTTAAACAACTAATTGCTTTCAAATACTTTTTCTGTTCTTATAGAACAATATTTAATTTTTTCTAAACATATTGTTTCTAATTATTATTTGAAATGTTAAACTTTAACTGTAAAAGTTCTTTAGTTGCAACTTTACAGCTTGCTCATATGTAAGATCTATATTAGCTTTTGCAATTGTCACTTATTGCATCATTGTTGATATTTTTTTTATATAATAGTATATTTATATTAACCAGTGTTAAGCCTTAGACCAGTCTATAACTTTTGGACCTAGCATTGCTTTAAATAAATGTTTTTTTTACAACATTAAAAATAATAAAATATACTTAAAAATTAAAATTTATAAAATAAAAATAGAGATTGCATTTGTATTGTAAACAAATTATAATTTATAAATTAAAGATAGTTTTTAATTTGTTACTTATGTAATCTATATCTTTAAGTATCTGTATAATATATAAGACTTTGCACTTATACTGTGTAAAAAGCTTTTTACTTTTTCTTAAAGGTTTAAATTTTTTTTTAATAGATCTGCCTAAACTCAAGATACTATTATATAAGCTGCTATATATGAAAAATACTATCAACTTGCTCTTGGTTATTTAGTTCTTTAAACTTGATACATTTTAAGCAAATATATTATTAAACTGTATATATGTCAATTACCTCTGTAAATAATAAAAAAAAGTATTGAAACACTATATTAAATTAATTAAATACTATATAGATTTCTAAAATCTTATTAATAAACCAATGACTGTAATATTCTAGCTTTTTTATCTTTTGTTGTTTCTCTTAGTTAACAATATATGCATTCCAAATGTTGTTTTTCACTACAATTTTTTTACATTTAGTGATCCAATTTGTACGAGTCTTTATATAAACTATATAAATATTTTTAAATACAGTTACACTTAACATTAAATTCTATAATTTTTAAGATTTTTTGTAAATATTTTAGATTTTTTAATAGTTTAAATATATTCTTGTATTATCTATTGTTAATTTTCGAAAGTACATTAGAATAAATAATCCATTTTATAAATAGTACTGTGTTTGTACTATTTAAAAATGCACTTTAATTTTTGTGTTTAAACATTAGATAGTCAATACTATTGTCAATTATTTGTAGCTCAATTCTTTTTTTAAACTAGCTTAATATTCTGTATTAAGTTTTTTTTTTATTCAAGGTAAACTTTTTTATAACCAAATATCATTTTTGCTAAAATAAACCATTTATAAAGCCTATAATTTATTAACTAAATTTTTAGATGATTAAGACAGAATATAAATGTTTTTAAGTATGACTTTTAGCTCAGGTCCCAAAGTAATTAAAATTATACTAAAAAAAAAATTTGGTAAAAAATTTTTTTTTTACTAAAATACTATATTAAATTTTTTTTTGATTATTATCTTTTACTAAAATGTGTATATTAAATTTAATTAGCTAAAACTAAAGTATAAGCAACATAGCAGTAGTACAAAAATAACAAAGTTATTATTTATTATTATAAGATTGATTTTAAATTAATAAATAGTCAAAACTAGGTTTTATTTTTTTTTATAATCTAGAATCTTTGACTTGCCTTTTATAATTATTATTATAAAAAAATTATTATATTTGTTTATTTTTTTTTAACTACTAATTTATTGTTTTTTATTATTGTATTACTAAAAAGTCTATAGACTAGCTTTTATTAAAGCTAAAAAAAAATGTATATAAAGCGCACTTTTTAGCAACATATATAAAATTCATATTAGCATTCAAAGAGTAATCATTTTCTTGTAAATGTTCTTAATTAATATTTTTTAATTATTGTTCAAATACCCCTTTTAGTAAATTTTTAAGATTTAAAGAAGTATTTTATTATTATAAATTAATAGATTTTTTTTGGCAAACAACTAAATAAGGCATTCAAAAATTATTTATAGAACTCTATAAACAAGGTTTATTTTTTTTGTACATATATATAATTGATAGCAAAAATTTAAAGAAAGTGAGAAATAGTGAAAATTAAACTTGATTTTTTAAGAACCTATAGCTTTACATATCTTAATAGATAAAAATTATCTTTATCTTAGCATTTATATATAGCTCTTTTCAATTATTTTATAACAGATTTAAGATATATATTATAAATTGTTAATATAAATAAAATAGACAAATATAAGTTATTAATTTTATAAATATATAAATTTGATAAAAGTTTTTTGTAGCAGAATTCTAGCATAATTTAATTTTTGTAGTCAAAAGCAGGTACAAAATTAAGGTGTTGCATATACTCTTTATATTTTTTTACTGTGCTTATAAAAAGTTTAATTACAATACTATTTTAGTAGTTTATTACTTTTGTTAATTTTTAAAAGCAAAAAAATTTGTTGTACAATAAGTGACTTATTGATACAATACAGCTAGTCTAGAGTTTGTTTAGGGGTTGCTTTCTAACTAGATTTCTAAGCTTGTTCAAATAAAGGCTTGGCTTAATTTATAGTTTTTTCAACATATTAATATTAAATTTTAGTGTTTAATTTTTTATATAATCAATGCTAATTATAAATTTTTTAAGATAGCAATAACATTTTTTTTTAAACGCTGACCTAGTTTATGTCTAATATAATAGTATATCATATAATATAAAATAAACTTCATATTTTTTTACTCTTGAATTTTCTGTTATACTTTACAATCTATTTAAAAGTTTATAAATTTGTTTTTTAGTAAAAAAGGGCTTATTGATTATTAACATAAGAAAACACAATATGTGGCATGGCGCCAACAAATTAATCATAAGTTATGTGCCTGCAATTATAAGTTTAAAGCAATGTACCTATTGTATTAAATTTAAGCAAAACAGCTTAAATCTCATCTACATTTATATATAAATTAAGCTAATAAACACTTAAATTTTATTTTTACTATAATTTTTGCAGTATGCACTTATAATTAGGATCTATTGAAAGGCGCCTAAAAGCTTTAGCCTCAACTAGAGCGTATCTAGATAATAAAAAGTATAAATGCTTAACAATGTATAGTACACTTATTCTAAATGAGTATAGCTATAAAATTTCAACTAACTATTAAAAAATAAACTTATTGACACTTTGAAAACTACTGAAAATAACACAGAATTATAATTGATATAGAGTTTACAACTCCATGTCTTATATGCATATAAACATAGCACTAGTATATAGACAATAGGTGCGCGCCTTAAATAAAATTATATTTTACATTAGCTATACTAGTCTTAACTCAATTACTAGATATAAAAGTGTTAAAAAGAAAGAATTCTTAAAAACTTACTATTTTAATAAGCTATTTAGATCTAAGATTTACTATTAGAAGTAGTAGTAATTTTTTTTTTATACAAATTACTACATTCTAAATTTATACTTTTCTTTTTTAATCATTATAATAAATATAGTAAAATTATTTTACTTTGTTATGTTTAAATAATTAGATACATATTCTTAAGATAAGCCAGCAATATAAATCTAAACTTATGAATTAAAGTGCTTTATATAGAAAATAGCTTTATTCTTTGTAGTAGAAAGTTAAAATTATACTTAAATATCATAAATATATTTTTTTATGAAAGCATTAACTCATTTTATGTATCTAGTAATTAGGCAAAATTAGTTTATTTTTACTTAGTCTCATTATGTCCAGCATTTTATTCTATCTATATAATATACTTTATAATAAAGCATTTTAATAATGTTCTTATATTTTAATTTAAGGTTTATATATATATATAAGATTTACTGAGATTTAATAACTTACTTAAATTCATTATTAAGCATGTCCTACATATATTTTGAAGATCAAAAATTTAGGGCAAAATTTGTGGCTTAAAAGATTTTTTTTTAAGTAAAACTACAAACATATGAATTTTTTTTTAATATACAGTTTAATTTTTTGACTATTTTATTGATAAGTTAACGATATACTTTTTATCTGCCACATATTTTTTTTACTATGGAAACTAAGGTATGTTGCATTTTTAATTGTAAGTACTATTTTTTTCTTTTAAATTTAATCAAGTAATATTATATATAGATTTATTTAGTCAATTCATATAACTATAAACTTATAATTTGCAATTTAATATATATTACTTGTATCTTTTATTAACATTAATAACCTATAAAATCTTTTCATCTTTAATGTCGATAGCAAGCAGTCATTTTTACCTAAGTTAATTATAATTAATAGTGTAGTTACATATAGTCATACTTTATAAAATTCCTAGTGAGCTTACTCCACTTCTATAGACCTAATACATCTTCTTCTGCTATCTACAATTTAAAAAAAATACATAATACAAAAATCTATATCAATTTATAATTTTTAAGTAATTTTAATAGAATTATTTAATTTTTTAAAAATAATATATGTTTTTGAGGTCATAGATATTATCTATGTTATGAAAAAAGTAAAGCTAATTTTTATTTAAAACATACAATTATTTTAACATAATTACAATTTAAGCATACTTACTACTTATACGTACTCAACTGTTGTTGCATTTAAAAAACTAATTAAATTAGTGCTTAAAAATTTGATAAATATTTTATTATATTATTGAAAGTTTAAAGATCTGTGTAATATGCACTAAATTGTTCTTATACAATAATAGTAATTCTGTTTAAATTATTTTTTTCCTAAAAAAGTTTTTATTGGTTTTTTAGTATATAAAAGAAAATTATATCTTAGTAGTAAAACTTTTATATTTTTTTAACTTATATAGCTATATGAGCTTAAATTTGTAAAAAACTTTATACAATTATTTACTTAATTAAACTTATATATTCAGAACTATGTTCTTATTATATTAGACAAAAAAACATTTCTATATATTGAGTAATTAAGTAAAATATAAAAACTTTATAGTTTTTTATTTTAAACAAAAATTCTGATGACAATATATGCTAAAAAAAGATAAAATATAATTTTAAAGAAAAAAACTTGAAAAAAATATATATCAAATAACGTATAATTAATGTTCTATCCTTAGCCCAATATTAGGTAATTACTAACGCTCTATAGATAAAAAATTTCACAAATAGATTTGTAATCTTTGACTTAAAAAGTTTAGAAGTGCAATTAAACTACATCAATTTAAAATTGCAAAATAAAATTATTGATTCAAAAAACTTACAGAAACTAATTTTTTAAATTTTATTGATTAAGAAAAAAAATAGTGGGTTCAGATTTAAAGTCTGTGCTTTTTACCAAACTAAACTATTTTAGCTAAAAACATAGACCTTTATAATAGCTGCCTTAGGTAAATTTATAATTATGAAAAAGTCCACATAGACCAGAGAAAAGTAGCTTTATCAAGGACAAAATTTAGACACCTGGAAGAAAAAATAAGCCCAAGAGCACTTCTAACAATAAATATAGCTTAGTAAGACAATAAAAATATTATTACTGAGTCCAAAAAGAAATTAACACTATAATAAATTGTAAAAAATTATTTATCAGAGAAATAAGGATATATATATAACTTTCATTAGGTTTAAATCGATAAAATTTTCAATAAATCTAATTTTTCAAATAGTTTGATCATTTTATATAAAAAGAGTCTGAGAAAAGAGATCTAGAAATTAGATATTTATTCATAAAATGTAATCTAAAGAAATAAGGTGAGCTTACCTATCAAAAAAGCTCAATTAAACTATCTGCTTTAGTTACATTTAATTTTTTTTTGTTAAGAACATATTTACTATAGGAGAAAAAATTTGTTTTTGCTTGATATTAGCCCTCATGTTTTAAAAGCTTCAAGAAATCTTTTAGATATTTTAATAAATGTTTTGGATATTATAAAAAAACCCAAAGGCTTCCAAGCTTTAATTAAGCTGTATTATTTCCAATTAAGTTTTACTCAATTTGTTTCTAAAATTAATAAATATTAAAGTTTAATGAACTAAATTTATCCTTAAAAGTAGAAAAGCATATAAATTAGCCTAGTTAAAGATTTTTTTTACTAATAAATGGATGTGATATGGATTTTTACTAAACTAAGTATAATAAATTTAAGCAATATTAATTGTATATTAAGTTTTTAACAAATTTTACTTAATACTAAGTTTTTTTTTTTAAATAAATATATAACATTTGTTTGAGCATTAATTAAGACATAAAATAACTGAGAAGAAGCTAATAAGCAATATGCATTAACATGTTTTTATAATGTTTGAACAATTTGTAGAATTGTACATAAGCCTTATTTAATTCTAAATTTAGCTTTTTATGAATTTTGCTTACTAAATTTGTTTATAATAAAAGAAGTAGAGATCGAATTTGTTGATAGATTATAAATTACTCTTTAAAATGTGGATAAACATGAAAAATTACATTTTTATTTGTTAGAATTAAGCTTAATCTTTTTTATTAAAATTATTTATTTTAGAAAATTTGTAATAATAGCAATACAAATAATGTTAAGCACTGTTTTTCTATAATAAGATAGGGTAGATGGCATAAGATAAGCAAAATTTATTTAAAGATTTCTAAAAAAAGTATTTATCTAAGAGAACAAAATATAAAATAAAGGTCAAAGATGCTTTACAGTATGGTTTTTAAAATAGCTTTTAAATAACATTTGTAGCCCAAATACTATCTTCTTTTTATACACCAGATAATGTTAGTTATCTTTATTATACTAAGTTCATAATATATATTTTAATAAAAAGATCTAAAATTTAAAGGTTTTCTCAGATAGCACTGAAGAAACCCCTTGATACCATTTTTAAACATTGAGACTCATTACAAGGCCCAGGCACCGTTTAAGGAGGGGAAAGTGAAAGAAAATCATCCCTATGGGACCAGTAAGAGCTGAGGGGCCCAAGAAAGCTCTCCTTTAAACTTAGTCATAAGTATAACTAGTAAATTTTTTCTTCTGTCAGCCAAGTTTTTACTCAGTTCAGCTGGAAATATAGAATATAAATATATAAGCTAACAAGATTAAAAAAAAAAACATTTATTATGAATTGGTAATCTTAAACTATTTATATTTAAAATTAAAGTTAGTATAAAAGGTAAAAAGGTACTATATAACTATCAAACTTTTTTATATATTTTCCTTTAAAAATAGTAACTAAAGATGCATGTTAACTTATTATATTTATAAAATAATAACCACTGTCAATTTTTGTTTATTTGTTTAAGGTCTAGCCCAGATAGAACAATATTAAAAACTAAGGCTTGTGCTCCAGTTAATTGAGACTGTAACAGATATTAAATTACAAGAGAAGTACTTTAACTATCAGCTGAAAAACTAGCAAAAAATACAGTATAGAACAAAAAATAGTTTAAGTTGTGAGATATAGATAGTGTGTATATACAATAAAATTATTTAAAATGCATTAAGTTAGTTTTAAAAAAAGTTAATACAAAAATAGTATATTATACTATTTAAGTTTTTTTTGTAGCAACATCACCAGAGGAAAGAATTGCATTCTTTAAGTCATTTTTATATTAACAAAAAGGAACATGTCATTATTTTCAAGTTTTAATCTTCTTAGGCTCAATAAAGATGAGTTTGTATGGTTTTTAGTATAAAAACTTGTAAATTTGCTATAATAAATATACTTTAACATCTAATGAATTTTTAAAAAAACTAATCTAGATGTTATAATTATAAGTTTATAGATTTTATAAACAGGGGAGTAGGAAATTCTTAAGAAGCTAAATTAGTTTTAAGCAGTCTCTTGTAGATTTTTTTAGGCTATTTGTAAATAAAGCAAAATTAGCTGAGAAAATTTATATTTTTGCAAATTCTATTAAGATTAATGAATACTGCAAAAATTTACATAGTTTTGATAGACTAAAGAATTAAGTTAAAGTTTAAAGGTCATTTTTAGTAAAAATTTTTAAGATTTATAATTGCATATGAAACATGATGTGAAATTAATCTTTAGAGCTAGATACCTGTCTTTTTTTTAGATAAATTTTTTTATATTCATAAAACTATTAAAAATTTAACCAATAACAATATAAAATTGTTATATAAACAAATATAGTAAAGATAAGTAAATTGATAAAATAGCTTTAGTAGGTAGGTAAAAGGTTAATTTTCATTTTTAGCAATCCATTGCACCTTGGAGCGTAATGGAGGAGTATCTAGATATATCAATACCATTCTATACCTTAGGCATCGAAGTAGGGGTCTTTTCTTTTATCATCCCATCTTTAATGAATTTATAGTTGAATGTATAATTAGATAAAACTTTGAAAAAGATTAAAAGTGTTGTTTTTTGGCCTATCTGAATTTCTGCCTAGTAGTTGCAACATTACCTGCTTTTATTTGGTTGAGAAAGCTTTTTGAAGTCCCGGTTTTACAGTGGAAACTCTAACTTATCATTATACAAAAGTAAAGCACTTAGTTCTTTAATAACCTTCATTTGATCCTAATTACTGTTTTTGTTAATTGTGGATTTAGATTTTTATAAATCAAGTTTTAGGCCAGGCCAAAGTTTTATTATAAATTTAAAATTTTTACATATGTTATTTCAAGGGATTACTCAATCTTTAATTTTATATTAATTTAAGGCATCATATATATCAATGACTAGAAACAACTCAACCTATATATTTACCTCTATACTATTTTCAAATAAAAAAACGCTGAATATTAAATATTAGTGATATATTTCACACAAAAAAAAATCAAAGGCCATCAGGTATTTAATAGAAATATTAGGCCCAAAAGTATTGCAAGTATAACATTTTTTCGCTTATTTTAAATTATACTTACAATCTAATACTAAGTAAATCCTTATTATTAATAGTGTGCCTTATAGCTAAGCAGGTGGCTTTGACTCTAAGATACCAGTTAGCTATTTTGTTAAGATAGGTATAAAGTATGTCTTGAAATTTGAAAAAGGTGCTAAAAAAAGTTTAGCAAAATCATCTAAATAGTTATAGTTTAAAATGGTTTTAAATATTAAAATTGCTTTTTAAGTTTATATGACATTAAATGACTAAAATTAGCTAAAGAAACCATTTGGAAGAAAATAAAATTATGTCTATATACTATTAGGGCAAGCTTATAATAAAAAATATAAATAATAAAAAAAAAGTTCATCTGATTTTATAAATCTGTTTCAAAAAAACTTAATCTAATGTAGTGTAACATATTTGTCGTTATTTTAAACTTTTTATTGAGCAGAATTAAAGTTTTAAAAAAATATGTCATAATCAGGTTAATTTTTCTTTTTATAGTAATTGTTATAACCTGAGATAACAACTTATAAGCTAGTAATCCTGCTTTTAACTAAATCTTTGGTAACTGTAATGTGCTTCTGAGACATATAGTATATTTCTTTTATTAAAGGCTAATATTGATTTAGAATTTGCAATTTCTCTAAAAGTTACCTTTTTTAGAAGCTTCCTTTAAAGAAACAGATTTTTTTATCTAATTTAGCTGTAGATCATTAATTTTTTAACTGCTAAATCTGCTTAGCCAGCTGCTTTTTGAAGTAAAGAACCTGCTTTAAAAAAAATTAAAAGCGTTTGTTTTTACAAAAATAAAAGTAATTATAGTTAAATTAATGAAGTATTAGGGCTTCACAACAAAAAAAAAACTATCTTTTTTTATTTTATAAAAAAGCTTTTTTTAGTCAGCTGTGTTAAAGCAAAGCTAATATAAAGTAATTTTTACAAATTTTTTCTATAAAGTTGATTGACTGAAAAGGTTTTTGCATATAATTTTTTTAGTTTTTTTTAGTCTAAAAAGTTTGTAGCTTATTTAATCTGATAGCGTAGCTATCTTTAATAAAGACTTCATTTAGGAAATCATCAATAAATTATAAGCTCACATCCATGCTTCTATTTTAATATATAAAGCTAGTGGATAGAAAACTATTTCTAAGTGACAAGTTAAGATTTAGGTAAGTCCCAAAAACTCAATTATTTAGTTGTCAATGCGGTAAGAGACTACCAGGACTTAAAATTTGTATAAATGATCATTTACTTACTAAAGAAGCATTTTTAGACCAGAAGGCATGATGTACTCAAAAAAATTTGACTTAAATTTTTAAGAGGAATTTAATTTTGATTTAATTACATTAATAAAGGTGTCTTTTTATCCAATAGAAAAGATTTTTTAAAACTTGTAACTATAATTATTATGTCCTGCTTTTAAATTATAGAATACTATTTCATTGATAGTTAATCTAAAATTTAGGCTTAATAGTCCACAAAAATTTTAAAATTCTTTTTTTGTATATATATAAATGCAGTAGAGACTTTAAGGATTAGGTAGTATATCATTACATATGGTTTTCTTTATAGTATAACTTTAAAAGCCCTGTAACTTTTCCACAAACTGATATTAAAACTTCTTTATTAAAATAATAATTATTTTTAAAGAAGATTTAGTTTTATCTTTTTTTGCTTTAGGTTTTTAAAAAAAAAGGGTCTAAAAGATTTAAAACTTAATAACATTAAAATTTAAAAAAATAATTATATATGAAAAGTAAGCGACAGTTAATCAAACACAAAAAAGCTTAAAAGTTAGCTTTTCTGAGGTCTAAATAAAGAGATAAAGTAAATAAATTAAGATATAGGGTTAAAAGCTAATTATAAGGAGATTTTAAAAAAGAAATAAGCAATATAAGAAAAAAAATTTAAGATACTATGCTAAGGTAAATTAGGCTAGCAATAGCTGTTCTATTGACATAATTTTAAAAAAATAAAAGCATAAAGGAGATTAGGTGACCAGTTAATTTTCTTTAACAATTTTTTTAGATAAATAATATAAAAGGGATCTATAAAAATATAAACTAAGCTGATGGATTGTTTGTATATTGCTATATAGGTTGGAAACTACAAAATTAAAAGAATACTTATTACTTAATAAAAGATGACAAGTATCTTTTTCTATATTTTTTTATAGAAATTTTATCCTTCAACAGTATTTTAATACTAATGTTTTAATATAAAAAAAAGTAATTAAAAGAAATAAAATTAAATTATATCTACAAAACAATAATACAAATAAAAATTTGTTAAAATCAAATTTGTAAAAATATAAAATAAATTTATATGAAATTATAGAACATTTTTTTTTTAGTCAAAACTGCAAATAAAGATATATTATAATAAAGAGACTGCTGACTACTACAACTTCTGAAGATATTTTTCGATACAAAAGAATGAGAAGTTTTCCCATATAAAAATAATAAGACTACCTGCTATAAGAGCTAATAAGAGGCTAGGAAATTATTAAATATAAAATCATTTTGTTAGTTACTAAGTTTTGCCTTGCCTCATTTTCTAAGGGCATCAGTAAAGGATAAGCCTAAAATTTTTTTAACTGCTTATAGTAAAAGTAGTTATACTGTTAAATTTTTTTTACTTTAATCAATAAGTTAATTTATATAAGATTTTCCTTAGCAAATCTGATTTTTTTTGCTAGTTTGGTTTTAATTTTTACAGGTTTTATACAATATAATATTTTTAATATATAGTTTGAGCATAAAAAAGCCTCAGCTTTAATTTACCAGAAAATGATATTTAAAATCTACTAAATTTTTAGCATCAGAAAACAAAGCAAATTCAAACATAATACTAGAAAACTATTATGTAAAACTGCTTAATTTTAAGACTTTTTCTTTCTAAAAAATTTACTCTAAAGTAGGAAAAACAGATAGTAAAAAAACAAAAAAAAGAATGCTTAACTAGAGCATATAGTTATCTTCACTAACTGGATAGTTACAGCTTTTCAATTTTTTTAAGAAAGAGAAAATATAATGAATTTTAAAAATTTAGCAAATTTAATTGAAAAAAAAAACTTAGATCTATAATTTTTAAGTCTGCAAAATATCAGTAAACTAAAAATTCTATATTTAGTTGCTTAAAACTACAACAATTTTTTCTTAAAGTTTAAAGGTTTTGTTACATGAATATTGTAAAGCAATATGAAAAGCTATTAAATAAATTATTTTTTGGAAAAGATTATTAATGATAAGGTTAATTATAGTGCTTTATTAACAAGTGCAACAGCATATATAGTTTTGTGGTTTGAGTATAAGTTAAAAAGGGCTAGATATATTAAACAGGATGTCCAAGGTTTATTTAATTAATATAATAAAGTTTATCTAGGCAAACTAAAGATAGGGCAGAAAAATTAGCTGAAACTATTCTAAAAAAAAAGAGAGGCCCAAATAGACAAAAAAGAGTATTCATATAGGTGTTTAGAAAATGAAACAGCAAGGGGGCCCAAAAAACAACTTAATAAATTTTTCTACAGTTATGATAAAATAGTAAGCTAGTTCTTAATAAAACAGGGTAAAGGACATCTTTTAAAAAAAGTGTAAAAAAGTAAAAATGGTCTTAAAATAAAAACAATAGCAAAGTTTTTAAAGAAGTTTCTGACTTATGCTAGACTTAAACTAGTAAAAAACTAAACTAAACAAAAACATACTCTTTTTTTTTATTTAGAAAAAAGAAGGTTACATAAGAAAAAATGAAAAAAATATATTTTGAAAAATTAGTTAAAG
>CALNHX010011420.1:0-32269 GCA_940337035.1 Agriotes lineatus
TTGTTACTTGCCCAAAAGACAATTAAAAGTTATCCTAATGTATACCACCGAATTTATTTTATTTAGCGTATGGCATAGGTACACATAAAAATATTAAAATTGTATAAATAAAATTGTATAAAGACACTGTATATATATATACTTATATTTGACATGCAATCACAAACAAACATCTAGTCTAGTGATATACTCAATTGCACCAGTGGTCGCTAACAGGAAATCATCAGGGTTGCCTGCGTATGCTCTAATGATGCATTCTTCTTTTATATGTGGGATGGTCTGCCGTGGTGCTCCGCAATCACAAATTGGAGAAGGTAATTTACCCCATTTATGAAGCGAATCTGCGCATCTACCATGTTCCGTTCTTAACCTGTTCAGAGTTGACCATATCGTACGAGGTTGATTAAATCCGGGTGGTGTTTCTGAGATACATGGTAGTTCGTGGTAGCGAGGTGGGGCGTTTTCTAGCTATTGTGCCCTCCATATATTCTGGATGTTAAAAACTGTGTTTTCTTCAGTCCTGGCGGTGGAGAGAGGAGGGTGCCTTGAACAGAGCCTGTTGATGTTTAGGTCTGGAATATCAGAATGTACCGGTAGTTCTGGGTTTGCAGTGATTTTATTGTGCTCTCTTAGGAGGGCCTCCTTCCTTCGTAGTTGTGGCGGAGGTATGTTGCTTAGGACGGGCAGCCAGTATGTGGGTGTAGTCCTAATTGTTCCAGAAACGATGCGCATGGAGTTATTCAGCTGCACATCGATCTTGCTTACGTGTGCACTGTTTAGCCATACAGGAGCACAGTATTCTGCTGCAGAGTAAACCAAGCTTAGTGCCGAGGTTCGTAGAGTTGCAGCAGACGATCCCCAAGTGGTGCCGCATAATTTTTGAATTATGTTGTTTCTAGTTCTAATTTTAGCAGCAGTTTTTGTGAGGTGGGCTTTAAATATCAGAGTTCTATCTAGTGTTACACCTAAGTAAGTTGGGTACTTGTTATGAGTAAGGCGTCTTCCATCGAAAAACACTTCAATCTCCTTATTAGCTAGCCTGTTGTTAAGGTGGAAACAGGCTGATTCTGTCTGGGCTACGTTAGGCTTTAGACGCCACCTACGAAAGTATTCTGACAGCGTAAGAAGGTCGGATGTTAGAACTTCTTCTGTTGCCTCAAAAGTCCCATGTCTAGTGGCGATAGCCCAATCATCAGCATAGCCAAACTTCCTGCTGTTTGTCTCAGGTATATCAGCAATATATAGACTGAAAAGTAATGGGGCCAGCACCGATCCTTGTGGTAATCCATTGTTGAGACTTTTATGGCCACTTATTTTATTTCCCATAATAATTTGAAACCCTCTATCACAGATCATGCTATCGATAAGCCTCGCAGTTTTCTTGCAGGGTATTATCTTCAGCAGTTTATAAATCAGGCCCTGTCTCCAAACAGTGTCATACGCTGCCGAAAGGTCGATGAAGACAACAGATGTTTTTAGTTTTTTTTGGTATCCCGCTTTTATATATGATGTTAGTGACAGAACTTGGTCTGTGCAACTTCGATTCGGACGAAAGCCAGCCTGCTCTATAGGAATTTTGGGGTATATTGTTGGGCTGATTCTATTATATATCACCCGTTCCAAGAGTTTGTAGATTGAGCTTAGTAACGCAATAAGGCGATAGCTTTGTGGAAGGTTAGCCGGTTTCCCTGGTTTTAGTATTGCCACTATCTTGGCGCTCTTAAGTTTGCGAGGGGTGTTCCCCGACTTTAATATAGAAGTGAAGAATCTTGCCAGCCACTTCTTTGCGTATTTACCAGATTGTATAAGAAACTCTGGGTGAACACCGTCAAAGCCAGGTGCTTTTCCAGCTTTCACATCTTTTATTGCTGCTGCGATCTCGTCAGGCGAAAAGTCCTGTGAGTATTGGGTATCCTCTTCAGATGCCGTTTTGAGAGTTTTAAGTTCACGTTTGATGCCAATTGTTGTTTCTCGGTGGTTTTTTTCTTTAGATGTCATTACAATATGAGATGCTATCGTATTTGGGATTATAGGCGTATTTTCTCGCACTAAACGATTACTGCCACCTAGTTTGCGTAAGAGAGACCACGCTTCTCTGCTGGATTTTTTGAAGTCTATCTTTTCAGTAGTCTCCATCCACCTTTTCCTTCGTGCAGCATCAAGACTGTGTACTAATTCATCTGCTATCTCTCGCTCGCCGCTTCTTTGGAATTCTTTGTATAGTTCCTCGCTGGTTTCGTCCCATCCAGGTATGTATTCTTTTCGGTATCCTCTGGGTATGTACTTTTTCGCTGTGCTAATGACTGCTCCCACGTATCTTTCATAGTTTTCCATTGAGGGAGGAATCCACCCCAGACATTTGTCAAGCTCCGCAGTAAACGCTGCCCAGTTTGCTTTCCGAAAGTTCCATCTTGGGCGTGGGATTGAGGTTACTATCGGGATGTTGGTGCCGATTTCTACTATAACTGGGCGGTGCTGGCTATGAGGGAAGTCTGACAGGATATTTCGGGTCGTTTTGACAAAGCTATGCTTAGCATCTGTAGTGACAAAGCACAGATCGGGATCGTACTCCCTTCTCCATACAGCTGATTTAAAGGAACCATGTTGTTTGGCGTCAAAGATAAGGTGGATATTGTTTTCTTCGGCCCAGTTTACTAACGCCTCTCCATTTTTATCGGTCTGTCTGTATCGCCATTGTATGTGGTGACTGTTAAAGTCACCAACAAAGACCGTAGGGTGGCTATATGTTGTCAGGACGTGTTCTGGCCATGGTTTGACTGGAGGTTTATAGATATTACTAAGAGTTAGTTCTCCTATTTTAATTGTTACTTCATGAACGTTATTGCTTGTGGAAGTAGATAGTAAGCGGGCATCCTCAATTTTGTTTAGGACGTAAGTGGCAACTCCGTATGAGTGGTGGTATGTTGCTCCAATTAAGTCATACCCCGGTATAGCGCCTCTAGAGCGAAGCTGGTCTTCGTTATCCGTATGAGTTTCCTGTAATGCGACCACGTCAATCTGATAGTCTAGCAAAATTTTATATAAAAGTTGGCATTTAGCTCTACTGATGCCTTCTACATTTAACTGGCAAATTCGGATGCTAGGTCCGAGTTTTCTAGTCACTTGGTCCTGAGGAGGACCGTTTTTGTTGTTGTTTTGAGTCATTATATCTTGTGAGTGTGTACTTGGCCAGGAGATCGTGACGATTATCTGGCTGCCAGTAGGTGCTAGTTCATTTAGCGTTACCCAGGGTGCACGTGTAGTGTTATCAACTACGGACGCGAACTAGCTTTGCACCCCGAAGAAAAGGTACAACATACAGGTTGTTCCTACGTATCTACTTTTTAGTTGCATACCTCATTCCGGTAACAAAATTAAAGTTTCTTACTAGCAATTACCTAGTTTAAATTCGTATGTTAACTCTTAAAATAAACGCTCTAATAGTAATCTATTGATTTCATTTGTAAACTATGGAAGTAACTTGTATGATTAAATGCTGGCATAGAAACCAAACTGCTATGTTAACTATTAAAATAAATTCACTGTATTAATACCAGAAACTACCGAATATATTATGGACATCCTGTTGAGCACACCCTATATATGAAGATCAGAGTAGTTCTTTTGAATTTATTGTGATTTATAGGCATATATCTAATACTTACTATATTGCTAGCGGCTATGAGTGGGAAACTCACGAAGGAAGTGAGACAGACAACCAACTCTTCAATGTATAACGGTGAGCGGTGCGCAAGGGCGGCGGCGTCGTCCGCCCAATGGGGAAGTGGTCAAGTTTAAAATTCGCTTTTAAAGGCGGAGTTCGAATTCTCACGCATGCGCACGAGACGCGTTATACTCTAAGTGAGACTATGTCGGCGCCGTAATGTTTTCCGGCATTCCGAGGCCCTACTAGCAATATATGTGTATTATATATATGTTTATAGGACCTTTCATGACACTAAAATAATTGAAGTATTTGTAGTTATCCAACATCTCGTTTGCTGCTAGACGATTTTCTGTATAAGTTTAAATGTTATGTTATTGTATGTAAGTAAAATGATAGAAAACAGCACAATAAATTTGTTAATATTTTGTATATAAGTGCAATCAAGTTAACCTAACTATCTAAATTACACATTGTTTTGCTTTCAGATATTACAATTGATAAATATAAATTTGTTATTTTTGTTATAAAATGGAGATGCAGCGTGAATTGGTTGAACATAATTTGTTATACGAATCACTGGGGACACTTGATAAAAGTAAAGTATTTGAAGACCTTCGTGTGAAGCAAGAGAATGATGAAAGCATCATCGAAAACACGGATTACCGTGGTTTGGCAATTAAACAGGAAGAAGTTGGTTTAAAAGATGAATTGCTTGTTTCGTGTGCAGCAACTGGAAGCCTCTTGGAAGAACCATTTGTTCCCAACGTTTGTGAATACGAAGCAAGTAAACAGCACGTAAAGGCAGTTTAGTGAGGCATATAAAGACGCATACAGGAGAAAAACCTTATTCATGTTCTGTTTGTGACTATAAAACAGCATATAGACGTAGTCTAGTTGGTCACATCAAAATGCATACAGGGGATAAACCTTATTCATGTTCTGTTTGTGGACATACAACAGCAGAAAAGAGTAACTTCGTTATACATATGAAGAAACATTCGTCAGAAAAACCTTATTTATGTTCTATTTGCCAGTATAAAACCGCACATAAAGGTAGATTAGTGAGCCATATGAATACGCATTCAACAGAAAGACCTTATTTGTGTACCATTTGCCAGTATAAAGGAGCTCAGAAAAGAGATTTAGTTCTACATATGAAGATACACACAGAAAAAGAAACCTTATTCATGTTCTATTTGCCAGTATAAAACAGCAAGTAGTGACAGATTAGTGAGGCATATAAAGACGCATACAGCAGAAAAACCTTATTCATGTTCTATTTGCGACTTTAAAACAGCACACAGGCATACTTTAGTGAATCATATCGTGGTGCATACCGGGGAATATCCTTTTGCATGTTCTATTTGCGATTATAAAACAGCAGAGAAGACTAA
This sequence comes from Agriotes lineatus, assembly GCA_940337035.1. Classification (NCBI taxonomy): domain Eukaryota; kingdom Metazoa; phylum Arthropoda; class Insecta; order Coleoptera; family Elateridae; genus Agriotes; species Agriotes lineatus. Next base: position 5,062 of record CALNHX010011420.1, read on the forward strand.
GTTAGGTCAACATATGAAAAAACATACAGGCGATAAACCTTATTCATGTTCTGTTTGCTATTTTAAAACAGCATATAGGCGTAGTTTAGTGAGTCACATCAATCTACATACAGGAGAAACACCTTATTTATGCTCTGTATGTGGATATAGAGCAGCAGAAAAGAGTCACTTAGTTACACATACAACGAAACATTTGTCAGAAAAACCTTATTTCTGTTCAATTTGCCCATATAAAGCAGGTCATTGAGGTAGTTTAGTGAGACATATGAATATGCATACGAAAAGCTAATTTATGTTTTATTTATAAGTAGAAAGCAGCAGGTAAGGACAGCTTGGTTATACACATGGGGAGACATTTAAGAGAGAAGCCTTATGCGTGTTCAGTTTGCAGATACAAAGCAGTAGAGAAAATTGAGTTAGATAGGCATTTAAAGAGCAAATAATAGAGAAAATACCTTAGAAGTTTTGGTGGGTGTTGATTCAAGGATTTGTTTTTACTTTTTCAGTTCATACTGCGGACTTCTTTAAAAGTTACCTAAATACAATGCAGTAAAACTGCCTTATCTGCTGTTTTAGTAAACGTGATCCACAAAATATGAGAAAGTTTCAGTAAATATTCATAAGTTAAAAATGTTTTAACACATGATTTGTTCAGGCATGTAAATAACTATCGAAATATTGTAAGTAATGTCGAATGTATAAAATAAGGAAGTCCATAAAAATGGCAAGTTAATTGCATTAGATAATGATACAGGGTGTCACATTTTCGATGGGATTAAATAGGTATTTCTTTCATTATTAAAGCTGGGAGAAAATAATGACCAGGTTGCAACTTGAATTTCAAAAACAAAGTTTAATGCTATTGAAAAGTTAATCCCAGAATGTGCCAACTATTTTTTACTTCCTTTTACAATAAAGGAAGTATTGGATTCACCCCAATAATTCGAAATTGAGTATTCAACAGATCCTCACGTTTTAGAGTCCCCTGAACCCAAAAAACATATTTTTTTATTGGTCTGTCTGTGTGTCTGTGTCTGTGTGTGTCTGTGAACAGAATATCTCAAAAACGAAAAGAGGTATGGGGTTGAAACTTCATATATAAGTTTTGTGTACTATGTAGATGCGACAGCAAGCTTTTGAAGAAAATCGGATAACCGGAAGGTGTTTACTCTTGTAATTTTTCAGTTTTTTTCGATTTTTTAAAAAACGGCTCTAACGATTTTTTTCAAACTTCTCATTTTTATTACACTTTTAATGTGTATTGATGTGAGATTGGTGATTTTCCAGTTAAATACTTCTAAAATGGGTTTCTTTTGTTTTTTTTCTATTTTTTTATTAACTTCAATTTTAAATAGAACACCCGGTATATTATTACATTTTTTAATTCAGCTTAAAATTCTAGAGAAATTTGTCTCTGTAGCTGCTCTATTTTGCACCGTTTTTGTAGAATTTGTAATTTTTTAAAATTTTTGCCAAATTTTTGCTAATCATTTTAAAGATGCCATTTAATACCACTGAAGATGGGACATCCTATACATGAAATGTTATTCGAAAATAGGATAGTAATGTTGAACTGTTGAGTATCGAACTTTGTATAATAAATTAAGTTAAAACAAAATCGATAACATTAATAGATATGAGTTATGTATTAATACTAAAATTGAATATTGATTTAAAATTTCCAAAAGTGACCAACGTTTACAAAACATTGAGTAGCAGTGACAAAATTCAACAATGGTGTCATTCGATGAAGCTGTTATGTATCGTCAATCTCAAAAACTTTTTTTTAGTGTTCTATAATTAATGACGTATTTTTTATCATAAAATGTAAGTGTTGCTGTATTAACTGTAATATATTACTGTTATTTTGGAAACATTTATAAATTAATCAATTTTTAGTAATTTCAAGCACCCAAGAATAAGCATTGTAAACCCTTATATCTCACTTACAGCCTTTGCAACAACTAATCCCTCTATTTCAAAATGTTCTTATTGCTGTATTCTAAAAAATAATGTTAAATTGAAGTTCACGTTGATTGTAAATGATTCTCTTATATTGTTAATAAAATGTCTTAAACTATGTTGGAAATTTTTAATGTCCTGGTGTATTGTCAAGTTAGTTGTTGGTAAAAGGTTTTATAGCCTATTACAGAGTTTTCTTCGGTGAAGCAAGTGAAAATCTACCAGGATTTTAAATTTTAGTTCCTGAAAATTCAGTAAGTCATACATTGGCTACCAAAATTTAGAACGCAACAGAACCAAATACAATCACCAATTGTAGAAAAGCCACTAATTACAAAAATTTTCACTTCAAAGTTGCAATCTTTAATATTATTTTTGGCATAGAACATGCAAATATGCAGACTTCAAATAACTATATATAAAAGAAACAGGAGACATTTAATAATTATGTCTATTTGTGTAAAAACTAAACACAACAATCATATAATTAGAAAATAACAAATAAACATAATATTACAAAGATAAACCGGTGCATGAGTTATCATATTCAACATTAGTTTTTTTTAAGTTATACTAAATTCAATATTGTTAATAAATTGTATTATGTACACATTACCCATGTACATTTTTTTTGTGTCACAGCATATTTTATGGAATCAAATTATGAATGGTTAATTGTGATACAGTGTATACATATTTTTTACTCCTTTTTAAAAGTTTTTTAAATGACCACATGATTTAATAATTATTGTAGTCGGAAATGAATTAGAGAAACGTGGTCCAAGACAGGAGTACATGCTCTCTCCCATAATCTTAGTAAATGTCGCTGTTTGATAATTTATAAGAGTTTCAGTATAGTGTCATATCCGAGATCTACAAAGTGCTGCATTGGTGGACGCAACATAGGAAATGCTGTGCAAATTATGAGGTATTGAAATATTGACCTCCTTAATTATTTTCCAGCAAAATTACACTTTGCTTAGTTTGAAGATACTAGTGGAATCTAGTTGAAAATAGCTGATTTAAAAAAGAATTCATACATCGAATGCAGAAACTAAAAACAAACTTACTAACACACTACACAGGTTTTTCAGAAATTAGTTTAACACCAATTTCATAAAATTACTGCCACACTAACGATAAATAACTCACGTCGCTTTACGTTTTACTTTTTCTGAAATATCTTGTAGTTTATTGTCAAATATGACAAATACGTTGACATAAAAATTTTCAACTTGCTAAAATAGCATATTTTTCATTTTAGTTTCAGAATATGTAAAAGTTATGGCTTAAAAGTTATATCCACAGAAGATTATCTGTAATGTATTTGATTTTTTCTCGAAGAAGGATCTGGAGAATGGAAATTATGTGTTTACCGTGTGCTTAAAGAAAAAAAACCACATTCCAAAACTTAGCTTAGTTAGAAGCAAATGATAATAGTTCAATTTCAGAATTGGGAAAAGGCGAGCGCGAACAAAAATCTACAAAAACTGAAATTGATAACTTTGGCCAAGAAGCAATAAAACACATTATATATAATTTTCATAAAACTAATTTGGAACGACGAACTTTAAACAAAATTAAGGAATAAATTGAAGCCGATTTAGGACATTCTATTGCAAGAAGCAGCACGCGAAGAGTTGTGATGAACCTGGGATTTAGATGGAAGAAGTCTGAAGACAACAGAAAAATTCTGATGGAAAGGTATGATGTCAGAGCTCTTCGTATAAAATATTTGCAAGAAATGCAGCGATAACATTAGCAAAAGACAAAATTGGTTCGATAACTAGAAGTGACAGAATTCCTTTATGTGAGCATATCAAAAATGAGAAAAAAGTACTTAGAGGATGCCAACATTATGGATTCTGTATCCGATTTAAATATAAATTCGAGCAGTGATGATGATTCTTCAGATTCTGATGGTGAAGATCTACATTTTGACTGAAATATGAAACCTAAAGTGTTTGTATTTGTAACGCTTTACTCCAAATTTATAGTGATGCTTTCCTTTCACTTTCAATCTTTATTTATCATACTACTTAGCAATTAAAGAATATAATTACAGAACAATGTAACAGTATTACCACTTAGTTACTGCAATTCTCAATAACAAAGAATATGTGAAATGTGGAGTTCCTGTTTTAAATTTTAATTCACTGCACTGCCACTACCTTCAGTATGCACTAAAAGTGAAAGACACGATTCGGGTTAGAATCATAAATAAAGTGCAAGTGGGAATTCTAACAAACAAGCTATCCTTTTATTTATGAAGTCATCCAGTTATTTAACCTAAAAATTAGAACATAACGATTATTCCACACAACATGACATTTACAAATGCTTGACAGTCTATAATTTGACAACTACAATCAAGAGTTTTAAATAAAGGTGGAATTATTTAAAATCAAGAGCTCCGGATGCGCTTTTTTTCTCACAGTAAAAAAATTTAACTCTACCTCATATTTAAAAATCTCATTCACATTTTCAATAATTAATTTTAAGTTTAGGGCAACAAAAAATCTGAAATTATCCAAATTGGCTGATCATGTGGTACCCCTTGAAAAACCAAAATGGAATTTGCTGCAAAATTATTAGCACGGGGGTTTGTACGTTGCATCCGCCAATGAAACACCCTGTGTACACTTTAAAGTACTTTTATTTCTATATTGATAATAATAATAATAACTATACATACATATGTAACTCATATTACCTTAATATGAATCAACGAAACATAAGTACAAGGCTGACCCTAATAGCTTTTTGACAAATTTGTTATAATGGACGAAAGCTGGGTTTGTCACTTTGCTCCTGAGAAAACAATTCAGCATCGAGTAGTGGACACACAATTATTGGAGAGTATTTTGCGTCTCTTTTAACTAAATTGAGGGAAAATATTAAACTGAAACGCAGGGAAATGCTTAACCACGCTGTTCTGCAGCAGCATGACAATGGCTCATCCCACACTTGCGCTGCAGCAACTTTAAAAGCGGCCGAATTGGGATTCCAAATATTGCCACATCCACCATATTCATCTCATTTAGCACCCTTTGATGATTATTTTTTAGGAACTTAAAGAGCTATTTACGTGGACGGCATTTTAAAAATAACGAAAGTATCAAAAGTGTAGTTACCCAGTAGCGGTAAGAGCAAAATGCAGGCTTTTATAAAAACGGGATCTTAAGGTCGAAACATCGTTGTCAGAAATGTGTAGATTTGCAAGGAGGCTATATAGAAATTATTAAAATTGTACAAAACATTTCAAAACAAAATAGGAAATTATTCTTTGAGAAAGGCAAGATTTTTCTCGGTTTCCTCTTATTTATTATCTATGTATCTATTATATCTCTCCTATAATACATTTTTAAAGCTGTTATAATTTTTTTCACTGTATTAATACTTTTAAAATCGCTGGGCAGCTTGTTATATTTCGTTGCTGCTTTATAAAACATAGTGTTTCGACCAACTTTAGTATTTTTAAATTGAAAAACAATATCATTATTGTCCCTAGTTGTGTGATTATGTAATTACATTGTTACCATTGCTTAATAGTATGTTATGATACGACTACATTATGTTCGTGGGTTAAATAAAAATTTGTTAAAGAAATTGGGATGTTATTACAACCCGTATCATTCCATTGTAATAGTTGATGATGTTTAAATAGTTCCCTGAATAAATCTGAGATAAGGCAAATTAGTATTTCGAAGATAGCTATTGGAAGGTTAAATGTGATAAAACAATATATAAAATATTTAAAATACGGTTTAAGAATCAAGGACAAGTGTAAAATGCTAATAAGGATAGAATTAAGTAGGTTAATAGCAAACAAGAATATAACAGAAGGCATCAATAATGATATGGGGTTGTGAAGGAAATTGTTTTTAGAGAGTAAAAATAACAAACTGAAAGCATGTATTAAACAATTTGGTATCATTAAAAAAATATGGAAGATAACCCTGCTTATTTCTATTTATGGTTGGGATAAATAGGGGATGTTAACAAAATTTGCGTGGTGTTATAAAAGTGATATTTGAAAAGCACAAGCATAAGAAGAAGAATTAACTGAAGAAGATTACTGCTAAATGGTCGACGAAACTAATGAATAAAAGAATTGTAATATACAAGTAAAATATTAAAGAGGCATGCTGGGTCAGCTTTATTTTGAATTACACTTGACATCTGACGGGAGTAAAATGGGATTACGCAAAGATATGCGTTCTTGAGTGGAGCTTCCAAAGGGGCAGCATCTTGGAGTGAAGGAGCGTACCAGGTAGCAGTGTACTGTGGCAGCTGGAGGTCCAGGTTTGCTGATAGCTGACGAGAGTTCGAGATTTGTTGCTGCTGGGTAGTAGGAGCGAGTTTTCTGTTGGAGAGAGGTGTATTGCAGTAGGAAGACTGAAGGAGTAGAGCTGCAGATATGACATAGGTTGTTGTCTTGAAGCTTGTGTAAGAACGATATAAGATTGGTGATTTCGTAGAGCATACTAACTAGAAAGTAAATAAAGACGTTAATAAGGTGAAATTGATTATCAAGTAACTAGATAACAAATCCCACCCCTGTAAGGGTTTCAGGCGCTATCATAAAAAGAAATAATTGCCATTATTATTCAAGGAGGGCAATTAATCATTTAAAATACCTAATTAACATCAATTTTTGAAAGTTTGCATATTTAAAGTCCCAACAAAAGTGTAGCCAGTGCAATATTATCAAAGTATTTTGGTTTTACATTTAATTGAACTTTATGTATAAAGGTCAAAGCATTAATTTCCAACATACTGCTGACATTAATCCAATTCAACCTCTCACGCATCAATCAATTCAATACGAATGCACCTATTCTGAAGCAGTTGAAGCCTGTCCATATCTTTACTATTTACCAGATACAACACCGTTGCGGAATACTGAAAATGCAGAAATACATCGGTATTGTAAACAGTTTTCTGTGTCCAAAATGACATCTTTTTACAAATATAATCTATGGGTCCATTAAATTTTAGCCTACTATCAAGTACCACTGCTAAATACTTGATCGTCTGTATTAAATTTTATTGTTGTCAATAAATTATTTTAACTTTATTAAATTAAGAAAATGTTATCTTTTGAAGGCCATGGCTTTGGTTTTACCTGCATTCAAATTTAGCTTTTTGATTTTGATACAGTTATGAATGCTATACAGGGTTTTCTATCAATTTTGTTTTATACTACAGCGACCAACATGGCAATAAATGTAAAAAAGAAGTCTTTGAATCTCAAATGGAATTAAAGTGAGAAGGATAGTGTGGAAAAGCGTTTCATGTTCAATGTCTAAAGTTAGCAGTAACAAAATTTAATAAAATAAAAGATTTAAAGGACACTATAATGTGGTGGTGTAACGAGTGTAAAGAAAGATTCAGGTCATTACTAATAGAGGGCGACTCAAGTGGGCAGTCACTGGCAGTAATTTCGAATAGTGTATTGGTCGAAAAAGTTAACAATGTTGAATCTAAAATTACGGAAGCCATTATTAAAATCTCACAATTTGGAAATGTGTTAATTGAAGTGGAAAATATTAAAAAGCTAATACAAGGTGCTAATAACAAAAAAATGAGTTATGCGGATGCAATCAAAAGCACTACTAATGAATAAATATTAGTAGTATAAACTAAAGCCAACAATAAAATTGATTCTACAAAAATTAAAGACATGGTCACCAGTGCCGTCAGACCAAATGAATTAAAAATTGGAATTAAGAAAATGCAAAAGATTGATAAGGGTAGAGTGGCAATTACTTGTGAAAATAAAAATGATATTAATAAATTAAAGGCAGAAATAGACAATAAGTTAGGTAATCAAATTAGTACCCGTGCAAAAGCAAAGAAAAAGCCTAAATTAAGAGTAGTATGAATTGATTACTCAAATGAGAAAAATGAGACCACAAATAGAATCTGTAGATAGAATAAGAATGAGTTAAAGGAGTGCATATTGCAGCAAAATGAATTAGAGGTTAGTGATTTTGAAGTAATCGCTATTGCACCAAGGAAGAGATCCTTTAGTGCAATAATTGAAACAGACAACTTAATGCATGATATATTACTCAAAAGATCAAGACTGAAAATTGGTTGGGGGCTGTGCAAAGTGTTTGATCATATTGATTTAACCAGGTGTTTTAGCTGTAATGGCTACAACCATAAAGCGGAAAATTGTAAAAATATTCCAGCATGTGAATATTGTGCAGAGGCAGATCATAAGGCAGAGGAATGTAAGGTAACAAACGATCAGGTAGCTTGTATAAATTGTATCAAAGCGAATAAAAAATGGAAGCTCAATACAGAACATGCAGCTTTTAACTGAAGATATCAGTGATTTTGAAGTTGAAATTAGTGGCTACAATATTATCAGGACAGACTCTTAAAGTAGATTTACAGGTGGTGTACTGTTTTATATAAGACATAATTGTAAATATGAAGTAGTTGGTAGATATGCATTGCAAAAAAATTATTGGTTTTTGTTGTTAAGATTAAGTATACTAGATTAAAAATTCTTAGTTGGAGGAGTATATCGATAGCGTAATAGTTCTTACTCTGTATTCTTAGAATTCTTTGAAACATTGTTAGAGAAAATGCTTCTCAATGAAATGCATACGGTCAGAATAATGGGTGATTTTAATATAAATTATGTAAGCAATAGCGTATATACATATAGACTTAAGCGTTCGGCGGCTCCATCGAATAACACAGTATGTGATAATGAGTAAAATTGTTGGAAACAAGGAAACACTTTAGATCGATGGCCCCACACTCTGCATGCATTCCCAAAGTTAAATCCCGTATATTTGCAGTCTGTATTAAGGTATAATTTTTACTGTCTGGCCAAAAATCTTGCAACCCGCTGGTAAAATGGTAAAATGTAGGTACTGTGTTTTGAAATTCAATGGGTGGGCGGAAGTGAGGATTAAGTTAATTTTCTACACAGTATCCACAAGAACAGTTTTATTATTTTTTTTACGATAGGTACACGATTTTTTTTATCAAAAATATATGCTGGGCAACTTAAACAAATACAAAAACCATAAAAATAACCAAAATTTATAAATTACCGCCTTGCACACCAATAACAAACACTCAGAAATTAAGGTTATGTAGGTACGTTGAGGAGAATTAGAAAAACAAAACCTAACATGGAGAGAAGTAAAACATATGGCATCGGATAGAAGCAAGTGGAAGGAATTTGTGGAACAAGTGGTAAATGTGGAGTGATAGTGACTCGAACCCGACGTGCGTAGAGCTAGAAACTCTACCACCAAAAACTTTCTATTCGAAACGTCGAAAGGCGCCCTTTGCTCCACCTGGGAGTTGTGGGATGAAGAAGAAGAAGAAGGTACGTTGAGTGAGCATGTCTGCAACAAAACACAGTATCTCGTAGATACTGTGTTATACACAGAATTTTGACAAAAAAGTTTTCTCTAAGTGTTTTTTCTAAAACACAGTAACTACCAGATACTGTGTTTTCTTTGGTTCTTTTGAACATTGTAATGACTTGCTGTGTTTTGAACTGGAGAACAGAAGAAGTTCATGTAGATACTGTGTTTATGGGTAGCTGTAAATAAGTAACCAGTATAGATAGTTCAAATCTGATTAGCTGGAAAGATGCGGGACAACACAGTATCTAAATATGAACATTCAGCTCAATTTCACAAAAAATTTTGGATACTGTGTATTTCGATGGAGCAGCCGCGTTGTTTAAATAATAATGGACTGAAACAATGTGTCACGAATTGGACACATATTTCACCTGCAGGTCAGGTAACTACAATAGATTTAGTAAATTTGTAATGACACCACACTTGATTGTAATGTTTTTAGGCACCATAATTTTAATCAACACTCCTTAATTCAAATAAATATAAAAAGTATAAATAGGGGGGAAACACATTTACATACTTTTCGGAAAAAATTAGTAGAAATCGATCTCTTTAAACAAAAAATCAATAATATAGGGTGAGATTATCTCATAATTTGATTAGAGCTAGTATCTCTAATCAAATTAAGAGATACGAAGTTCAAAAAATTTCTATTACAAAAAATCAGGTGGATTGGGTGGAGTATAAACAAAGCAGGAATGAAGTTGTTAATCAAATTAGAAGGACAAAATTAATATATTATGAAGAAAATATTGATGCCAACAGAGGTGAACCAAAATTATTGTGAAGAGCCTTGAAAAATATTGTAGGTAATAGAGCAAACGAAGTTTTTAGAGAAATTAAATATAATATCATAGTTACTAACGACTTACAGAGTACCTATATCTAATAATTTTAATAAATATTTCATTGATAGTATACAAGAAATCGTGGAATCAATTCCACAAGCAGATTTTATATATAATATGAACAATACTTAGTCAATGAATGGGCAGAAAATATAGATAAGGGCTAGTTACAGTGGCAGTTTTTCTAAACTTAAAACGAGCATTTGAAACAGTGGACAAGGAAAAACTTATAGACACACTTGAAAATTATGGAGTAGGTGGTACTGTGCTCGAATGGCTTCAGAATTACTTAACGAAAAGAAAACAAAATGTAAAATGTGGCAATTGTATTTCAAATACTTACTGCCGGTTTTATAAAGATCACTAATCTGATGTTAACTTTAATTCGCTGTTAAAATAAACAAAAGCGCATCAAAACGTCAGTGCTTATGACATTTTATTCATTAGTAAACAAATTTTGATGCACTTTTGTTTATTTTAACAGCGAATTAAAGTTAACCTCAGATTAGTGGCCTTTATAAGACTGGCTGTTAAGCTGGTGGTGTTCCCCAAAGGGAGCATATTAGGTCCCTTACTTTTTGTTTTATATACAAATGCCTTGAAATATGTATTGAAACACTGTATGTTCCATCTATTTGCAGATGATACTGTGTTATATTTATCAGGATATAATCTGAGTAGTGTGAAACAAAAATTAGGCGAAGACCTGCGTAGCATAAATAACTGGATCAGAATTAAAAATCTAAAACTGAATGTAAGTAAAACCAAAGCCATGATTTTCAAAAGACAAAATTCTATTAATTTAATAAACTTCGAATTATTTATTGACAATGATAGAATTGAATTAGTACAGACGATCAAGTATTTAGGAGTGGTTCTGGATAATAGGCTAAAATTCAATGAACGCTATATTTGTAAAAAGATGTCGAAAAAGATTGGTATCCTTAGAAGATGCAGTGACTGTTTGCCATTTAGAGCACGGAAAACTGTTTACAATACCATTGTATTGCCGCATTTTCAGTATGCTGCAACGATGTTGTACCTGGCAATTGTGAAGATATGGATAGGCTTCAACTGCTTCAGAACAGAGCCATGCGAATTATCCTGAGATGTGACAGGTACACTCGTATTGAATTAATGCTTGAGAGGTTGAATTGGATTAATGGATTATACATAAAGTTCAATTAAATGTAGGGCCAAAATACTTTGATAATATATTAAATTATGGTAACAACGTACATAATCACAAAACCAGGAACAATAATGATATTTTATTACAATTTAAAAATACTAAAGCTGGTCAAAACACTATGTTTTATAAAGCAGCAATGAAATATAACCAGCTGCCCAATGATTTTAAAAGGATTAATAATGTGAAAAAATTTGTAACTGAGTTAAAACCTTATTATAGGAGAGAGATAAGAGATACATAGATAATGAACACTTGTGTTTTGCTGTTTTATACTTGTTAGGTAATATGAATTATATATGTATGTATAGTTTAGTATAGTGACGTAGTGTGTAAAAGTATGGTTACTTAAATATCTAATAAATTAGAACTAAAAGATATGCAGGTAATGAACATATTATTGTTATATATTTTGTTAAATGTGTTACTGTATAGCAAAATGATGCTAAATAAAGTTATTATTATTACTACTCAGATTATATCCTCATGATAAATATAACACAGTGTCGGCAGCAACCAGATGGAACTTAAAGTGTTCTAATACATATTCCAATTTATATATAGAACAAAAATTAGGAGACCTAATATGCTTTCTTGAACAACACCGCGATTAATCTCTTCAGTGTTTGAAATACAATTTCCATACTTTACATTCTGTTTTCTGTTCGTTACGTAATTCTGAAGCTATTGGAGAACAGTGCAACCTACTTCATAATTTGCAAGTGTGTCTATAAGTTCTTCCCTGTCGACTGTTTTGATGGCTCAGTTTAAGTCTAGAAAAACTGCCACTATTACTGCCTCCTTATCTACGGGTTTCTGTCGATTCATTGACTAAGTAGTGAAGCAACGATTCACAATTGTGTCCCCTTCAAAAACCTGACTGATAAACTGTTAGTGCCTATTTTATTTTCGGTTATGTAATCAAGTAATTGATTATAAGCTACCCTCTCTAGTATTTTAGCAATGGCAGGGGCTATTTTTAACTTATCAGAAATGACACCCATTTCTAAGAAGTGGTAAGGAGCAATGGTAACATGAATTTACTGAAGACAACTGTAAAATTATCTTTGTCAGCTGCTTTATTCTCCTCGGTTAATGTAAATGAATTCATTTTAAAATTTAATTTGTTCATATTATATATAAAATCTGCTTGTGGAATTGATTCTACGATTTCTTGTATACTATCAACGTAATATTTATAAAAAATTATTAGATATATACTCTGTAGGTCATTACTAACTATGCCATTATATATATTTTTTTATAAAAACTATTTGTTCTATTACATATTTTTCAAGGTTCTCCACATCCTCCGTTAGCATCACTATTTTCTTCATAATATGTTAATTTTGCCTTTCTAATTTGTTGAACAACTTTATCCCTACTTGGTTTATACTCCACCCAATTCACCTCATTTTTGGTCATAGAAACCTTTTTCAAATTGTTATCTCTTAATTTGATTGAAGCCAATATATTTTGATCAATCCATTGATTAGATTTACCTTTAACAACTACTATCTGTGTTGTAGGAGTCATTTAATTTATCACCTCATTAATTTAGCATGATAACTGTCATATTTATCATTTAGCTTGTGAAATTTGTATTCTAACTCTATATTAAAGATTTTTTGTTTAAAGAGATCGACTTCTACTAGGGGGCCCTCGGGGCTCCGCTCCTCTCGAAGGGGGCCCTAATGGTTTCGCCCCTCTACAAGGGGGCCCTTGGGACTCCGCCCCTCTCTAAGGGGTCTTCGGGGCTCCGCCCCTCTCCAAGAGGGCCCTCGGAGCTCCACTCCTCTTTAAGGGGTCCCTCGGGGCTCTGCCCCTCTCCAAGGGGGCCCTCGAAGGTCCGCCCCTTTCCAAGGAAACCCTCGGGGCTCCGCTACCGTAACCCACATTCGCTCAACCAGGAACATCGCGTCTGCAATTTTCGTGACGGACACACGTCTGGGTCGTTCTCTTGTATTATATAGAGGATTAAAGTCATTAGGCCGATAATATAAAACCGTATGAAATAAAACATTGTACGATACACGGCCGTAAAATATTATAATAAGTCATTTTTCGGCCTTGTAACGTAAATTACTATTAATGAACAAGGCTGTACATTACAAACCTAAAAACCCGAATGCTAAGCAGACGTGCTAACCTAACGTCAAAATTAAGTTGACACTTCGACAAAGCTTAATAAAATGCCACGAAAAAGCAGTATTAATAGTACAACCAAAGAGGCTATAAAACGCCGTTCTACTAATACAAAAGATACCTATTAATGGTAACTTAAGTAAAACAGCTATCATTGGAAGATTTGGTCAAATCTTTAATGTAAGTATTAAGAATTAAACAGATATACCTAACATTTCTAACAACTTTTTATAATGCTAGATTTCAAATGCAACTGTGTTTAATATTCTAAACGAAGCAAAATTGCAACTCTAGCAATAACCGAATGAAGATATGAATAAAGAAAAGGAATTTATAACTTGGGAAAATATAGTTTCAGAGAAGATATACAAATTTGGGATTTTTTTACTTTGGATAAATTATTGCGATGTGCAAGGGAGGAACTAAATTATACTGGGAGTCGTTCAAAATTATATTGGACACCAAAAAATATGGGATATAAATACAAAATTGTGAATGGTAGAAAATTGTTGTGTGAGAAGAGTCATGTAATTTCGGCCGATTGCTTTTTTAAAGCAATATTTACAATTTCGAAATTAGTGAAAAATGTATGTTAATTTTTTTGGATGAAACTTGGATATTTTGCAATGAAACCAGTCTGCTTAGGTGGACCCACATCACAGACTTGAAAAGTAATCCATCTAAAGTTAAGGCGGAGAGAAAGAGCATACAGGATGCACATCAAGTTTTTTCCAGGAAGTGACTTACTGTTGGACTCTGACAATAATAACAGGAACTATCGTAAGTGTATGAACGGTGACATTTATAGACAATTTTGAAAAATAGTTATATACTTAATCCCTGATTTGTCCAAATTGGATAAAAAATGTGTGGTAATTATGGATAATTCACCATATAAATCGGTTCTTATCAATAAATCATCCAATTTCTCTTCCAATAAACGACAAATACAGGAATGGTTTAATTAAACGTGACGTACAATTTGATGAAAAACTAAGAAAGCGACAATTACAGAATTTAATTTTAGATTTACATAATGACAAAATGCAATACTTAATTGACAATATTTTAAAACGGCATGGACATGAAGTTCTTAGATTACCTCCATATCACTGTCAATACAATTCAATTGAATTGGCATGGAATTTATGTAAGAACTATTACAATAAGGACATAAATGCTCAGCCTTCCCCAAAGACATCATTGCTAATTTATGGCTTAAATATCGTATCACTGTGTATAGCAAATATATGGTTAAAAATATTGAACACTGAACTACTAATACAAAGCGACTGATGGGCAAAGAACAATATTAAATTGGTGTGGATGATACCTCCTATTATTATTAGGTTGGAAGAAACTAATACAGAATCGAAAGACGAGATGTATTCCTCTTCTGAATTAGATTCTGGATGATTATCCATCTAAATTCTGGTAAATTAGGTATATCTCTGAAAATGGTTCTACCAGAGTATTTTGTATTATCTCTTTATTTTGAAATGCCTGTTATATGTTTAGCATAAGTAATAACTTCTACAAGACAGATCTGCAACAAAAATCAGCAGCAAATTGTTAATATTATATTTTTACATCAGTACATATAAGATCGATGTCTAGAAATTTTATGACGATTCTGTACAGTTAGATAATAATCATGTTTAAATAAACGTACTTAAAATAAAGCAATACTTTATTTAATGTCAATGGCTCAGTAATTTTAGCTCTTATTAAGTATAACTAGCAGTCCAGTGAGACAAATGTCTCATTTACAAAAACAAAAAAGACCGTTTTTCAAATAGAACGCGTATTAATTAAAAACTGTACTCAGACCTGGAAGGTGTCAAAGTGGTTGCCTAACCGATCGACGTTTTAAGGCGCAGAGGGTCGTAGCTCCGTTTGGCTGCTGAAACAGTTTTTATTTAATAAGCGTTCTATTTGAAAAACGGTCTTTTTTGTGATTTCTCGAAAACCGGAAGTGTCACGTGACTGAAATTCGGTTCCTGAGCTGACATGACCATTCCAAACATATAACTTTAATAACTTTTTACTCTATCTCTTAGGGTTTGGCTGCTGAAACAGCATCTCGGACGGACGGACGGATGGACAAGTCTATTAGATAAAGGATAGTGCTTATAAGTTAACACATTGGCAGTTGTAATAGTTTTTGACATAACTAGTGTGTTTTTCTTTGCTCTGAATCATAAAGCAAAGAAACAGACTATACAATCGCTACCCTGCATATGACGAGTATCAGAATATTGGACGTGAGGTGCAAGTTTTCAAATTAAGCGAGAAGAGGGAAATATCAGCAGTGTTGATTATATACATATAAATTGGCTAATAATAGAATTGACTGTCCAATGTTACTACCGTTTATTAAACTGTTAGATGCAAACCTCGTGAAGTATTTTATATACCATTTTGCAAAACGAACATTAGAATGAACTCTTCCTTTATCAAAACATTATCTATCACTAACTCGCTTCTTTTAGAATCAAATAATATAAGCATATTTGACACGTCCACGTCCGCGTCCGTAGGTAGTTTCGGAAAACAGATTTATGAAATTTACAACAAAAAATTCAATTAGATGATGAGTATCTTATAATTTGTAATTTTCTAATCTTTAATTTAGTGTGCATTTCTTAATTTAGATTTAAATTTTATTTTTTTAAATTGTTTTGAGTGTTACAGTTTAAGTATACAAAATGCAAGTGTTAGAATTCGGACTGTGCCCGTTACACTTGTACTTTTAAATAAATAAATACTGTCAATATCTCCTTGGGGCATACACTATGACAGCCGTTAATAATTACACCGTGCCGATCAATTATAAAAAGGAAGTGGGGTTTAGTGATGGCGCCGAATTCAAAATATAGATTGCTTATAAAGAGCGTATTCCAACCAGAAATTAGAAAGCTATTTAAAATCAGGCCAAACTGCTTGATTGTCATTCAGTGACACTTTGTAAATAACCTTCAAATTTGACATATGCATTTGGGAGCTTTGGAAGACATATACGTGTTTCAATATTTTCTATGCTAGTATACGGTTTTAAAAACTGAGGTTAAACAACTAGTACATAGGTACTTAAATCATGAAAAATGTTACAATGCCTTAACAAAACAGTTAACATTTTCAATTTATAGATCAACCGTCATTACTTGAAAGCTGCTTGACTTAAATTATATATTCATTGTATGAAACCAACTTAGACATGATTTACACTTCCCATGATTTACTAACTTGATTTGAAATAGATTTCCAATTTTTGGTTGTAATACTATACGAGTATTACCGTGCTTAAACGTCTTTTGGGTTGCCTAGCTTCCAGTGTTATCCTCATAAATTTTGTATACATTTTCAGTGCAGTGCTTATCTAAATTATTCTACAAATGTCTCACTGTTAACATTTGAAGTTTCCTAAATTTTATATCTATTTTTTTAGGATGATTGACACTGTTCAGCGTTTATATTATTATTTCATATTTCAATATTTTAAAATTGATAACAAGAGGTTAAAATTGGGTAAATATACAAGTTTAATTGTTAGTGTTTACCATAAAATATAAGTTAGTATGATTGCACGGTAAAATCAAAGATGTCAGTCAAATGATAGCTTTGTCTTCCCATAAACTACAAATTAAAAAAAAAATTACACTAAAATAAGTTTATCTTTTAAACTGAATTCTGACAAGTTGAATACCCACTACATATTGTTAAATAAATTCACATTTGTGATAATCATAAATACTTAAACACATAAAATGACTTCATAAAATTCTAAATAATTAGAGGATTCCCCCTAGAAACTGAAATGTATTCTCATTATTTAGTTATTTAGGAGCATTAATGAATTAACATACAGTAAGCACGCGAATGCTTACATTGATCAAATTGGTAATCAATGAATTAACAATTTGTGGTATGTATAGAAGTGATAACGTAAAGCACTAAATACTTCAATCATTTTTTATATATGCTTTTATATTAAATAAATTAATAAGTGCATAACTTTTATATATTTCATTTTTTGCTTTATAAGCTTTACGAGCTCTTTTAAAATGTCTCCAATTTTTCTTTAAAACGGTACATAATTTAAATGTATGTGTATTCTTACACGTATGTTACCTTTTTTTGAATTCGGCGCCATCACTTAACTCCACCTCCTTTTTATAATTGGTCGGCACGGTGTAGTTATAAACGGCTGCTTACACTATGCCCCCTTTCCAGTCAGTGTTGCCAGCATGGGCGATTTTTCGCCTTTTGGGCTACCCGGATAGTTTTGTTCGCTAAAAAATTTATGCTTTTGCGACAAAGCGAAATCTGGGCTATTTTCAGAAAAAAATTGGCGATAATTGGGCTAATTATTGAGCACACTTGATTTCATATTTCTTTACTCCGTAATTCGTATTCCTATAAAATTTGCTAGGTTGCGTTAAAATTCGGGGAAATCCCCACGCTCTGCAAAGTATCGTATTGTATTTTGTATAAACAATAAATACACTCAATGTTATGGTTTCGGCGGTGGCAGACGGTTCCCTATAAATTCGTGGCGTGAGCTGTATTGCTGTCGCGTTGTTTAAAAAACAGTTTAAAAATGGGAAAGTACGGTAAATATACAAAAAAATACCGTGATGAGTGGGAAAAACTAGCTGAATTTAAAGGTATGTAATGATGCTACCCAAAACAAAGGTCTGAATATAAGCTCGATTTTGTTATTTCATTAGGTTGGTTAAAACGGGGTGTCGATGACCATGCCTTTTGTACTGTGTGCCGTTCAAGTCTTCGTGCACATAAAACGGATTTGTCAAAACATGCTGTTTCGAAAGTGCACATAACCAACATGGAAAGAACGACTACCAGCACAAGTGCACAGAAAATCTTGACTAATTACGGGGTGGCAAATGTGAACAAGAAACAGAAGATTATGGATTTGACGCTGGCTGCTTTTACTGCTTTGCATACATCTGTAAGCACAGTTGACCATTTAAGCGAACTATTAACCAACATTTGTGGAACCACATTTAAGGATTTAAAATTACATAGAACCAAGTGTAGTACTCTATTGATCAAAAAAGTCATTGCGCCTGCAATTTTGGATACAATTATATTGGATGTAAAATCAAGTGGATGTTACTCCTTGATTGTAGACGAGTCCACTGATATTACAACTAAAAAATATCTTTGTATGATGGTACAATATTTTAGTAGCCGTAAATCTGCAATGGTTACGGAATATTTAGGTATTGTCGAGGTAGTGAGAACTCGCGCCGTGGACTTATATGAAGCAGTTAAATTTTTTATAAATAAAACAGGCTTAAATATTAACAATTTAATAGGAATTGGCACAGGTGGAGCTAGTAATCTTGTAGGACAACATAATTCGCTTTACACACTACTTAAAGCAGATAGTCCCAATTTGCAATTTGTAAAAGTGTTTGCCATTCTCTGCACATTTGTGCTTCTAAAGCTGCTTCTGAATTGCCATCTTCCTTAGAATTTTTGATGCGAGAATCTATCAATTGGTTTTCTAATAGCAGTATTAGAAAAAATAATTACAAGTCGGTTTATGATCTTATT
Source organism: Agriotes lineatus (assembly GCA_940337035.1). NCBI lineage: Eukaryota > Metazoa > Arthropoda > Insecta > Coleoptera > Elateridae > Agriotes > Agriotes lineatus. The sequence continues at coordinate 24,192 of CALNHX010011420.1, forward strand.
AATACGGGGGATGAGGAAACTAAATCATTTAAAAACTTGGTGCAACTATCATCAACTCGCTGGCTTAGTAGATATGCATGCATATCCGTAATATTAGATCAATGGTTAGAATTGAAAACACATTTTACTATAGCTGCAACTCAAGAAAAGTGTTACACTGCACGTACTTTAGAAAATATGTATAAAGATGAAACACATTTATTATATCTAACGTTCTTGAAACCTATTCTAAAAGATCTAAATTCGACAAATCTTCTGTTTCAACACACAAAAGCAAATTTTTTTAAGGTGTACGAAAATTTATATACTCTGTTTTTATCGGTGGCTAGGAGAATACTTAAGCCTTTATTTTTATATGAGACTGAAACGGATATTGATGTCAAACTGAGAAAAATTACGTTTGCTTTAAATAACGACTCTTCGTTTTCGGATTTAAACTCGATAGATTTAGGTCTAACTTTCGCCCAAAAATTGGAACACAGTAATTTAACTGAAAATGTTAAAATGTCTATAAAGGAGAGGTGTTTTTTGTCCTTGAAGGTTCTTCTTTTAAAAATGTGTGACAAATTGCCCGAAAATATGAAGGTTCTACAAACATTAAGAAGTTTATCGCCAATGATATGTCTCAATAAACACAGTCGATCTTCATTAACCGATTTGCCACTTCATTTAAGTAGCACACCCATTGATGAGTTAGATAGTCAGTGGAGGAATTTAATATCTGTGGATTGTAGCAAAGAATTTTCTAATGAGGTTCCTACTGATCCAGTAAAATTTTGGTCACATGTTATGAATTTTACAAATGCTGGTGGAACATTCATATTTAAAGAAATTTCAACATTTGCGTTAATGCTTTTGACAATACCATTAAGTAATGCTGTGGTCGAACGTGTATTTTCTGTTATGAATGTGGTAAAATGCAAATTGCGAAATAAAATGAAGACGGAATTGCTAGACGCAATCCTTAGACTTAGAGTTAATTTTAGTAATGAAAATATTTGTTGTAAAAATTTTAATCCTTCAGAAAAAATGTTGGAGCTTTTTACATATCCTATATACAAATCAGAAGATGATACAAATGAGGAAGAAGTCTTAAATAAATTAACAAAAGAAATTCAAGGGAAAATTTAAGACTGTTTACCATAATGTTTTCTTTGTTAAGCCTGTATTACACGACGCTAAATTTTATACAAAATTTACTTGTAAATTTTCATAAAAATATTAAGCACCGTTGCATACAGAAAATTGGCTGCAGAATTTTCATGTAAATTATTTAGAACTTGTTCTAAATTTTCTGGTAAATATGCGTGTAAAAATGCGCAGAAGTATCGTAATCAGACTAACTGCAGCGCATGACGCGGAATGTAAACATAAACATAACCTGCATTTTATCAGCATTGTTTAACTACGTGTTTAATGTTGGCGCTCCTATCTAAGATGAATGCTCCAACCCAACCTCAGAAAATAGCTAACAAACGACAAATAGCATGAAAACAAACGTATACTTCAACCAATACCCTCTAGAGCAGGGGTGGCGAACCAATGGCACGCGTGCCATTGATGGCACGCGACAAAATAATTTGGGCACGGCATTAATTAAGGAATTTAGGTACCTAATCGAAACAATTTATATTTAACAATGAATTGAACATGAAGCTTCAAGGCGCAAATAAAACAATTATCGTTATTATAGATCTCATTCGTGCTTTTGAGGCTAAATTGCAAGTTTTCAGTAACGATATTGTTACCAAAAACTACAAGTATTTCCCAAACTTGAAAAAAATCACCAGAGATTTGGATTTACACGAAAAAACAGGATCAAGTAAAAGTCAGTGAAGAGTTTAATTCCGTAATTAATTGTTTAATCAAAGAATTTTCATCGAGATTTTCTCTGTTGGAAGAATAGCCATGCTGATCGCCAATGTCCGGAACGGATAAGGCACCATGAGGAGAAGAAGAATTATTGAAAACACTGAAGTTTATTATGTATCCTGATGTGACTTCACCTGATAAACTGAACTTGACCATATTTGATTGGTTGGAAATTGAAGAAATTGAAATGCAGCTGATTGATTTCCAGTCTAGTTCAATATGGATTCAAAAATTTATCGAAACAAGGAAAGAGTTGGAATTAAATGAAATAGAAAGACTATTTGTATCAGATAATATGAGTACAAATGCCAATATCAAAATCATGGAAACGTGAAATTCAATTCCAGACACATTTAGCTGTCTAAAGAAGCTGACTTTTGCTATCTTAACAATGTTTTTTATCTACTTATGCCTGCAAGTAATTATTTTCAGAAATTAATAAAATTAGACCCGCTTAGAAGCCCTTTGTCAGATGACTCCAGTTCAGCTTGCATTCTGCTAAAAGTAACAAAGTATGAAGCTAATACAAGTTATTTAGCATCTAATTTGCAACAGCAGAAGTTGCACTATTTTTTTCTTTCATTTAAATCAACATAACGTTACTATTGCTGTACAAAATGTATATTTTTGTTTGCAAATAAAGAGTTTTAAGTTGATAGTATTTAGTGTTATTTTTTCCCCATTAATCAAGTCAAGATTGTTTGATGGCACGTCATTGTCTCATTAAATATTTCTTAAAAAAATGGCACGTAGATGAATAAAGGTTCGCCACCCCTGCTCTAGAGGATACCGTTTCCACTTTAATTTAACATTAAATTTAGCACACGTTGCAAACAGGAACTTGTGTTTTTGAAAAAAATTATCACTGAATTTATTTCAAAATTTACAAGTAAATTTTGCACAAAATTTAGCGTCGTGTCATACAGGCTCTAGGTAGTAGGTATAGTTTTACTACATATTAATGATTATTGCATAAGTTATAAGATGCATTTTAAAAAATAAATAACTCTTATAGTAATTTGTTGTGCTCGGTATTGAATTATTTCAGGAAATTATGAATTTCTAAAGAAATTATGTAGTTAATTTAGTTGGCGATTTTTGGGCTACCTAGACATATGAAAAAGGCGATTCGGCAACGTAGAATACTGGCAACACTGTTTCCAGTAGTTTTTTTGAATTTCATTAGATCTAACCGAACTAGCCTGACAAAAATGGTGCTCTTTGTTGAGGCCAACATTAGATTTCCTACGAGGCTTTACTCTGTATAAGTTACTTCTTCATGCTATGTAAGTGAATGCACTAAAAATCAGATATTTCTAAATAAACCACTAACTGAAACTCGCTTTGCATTTTGTTTTAGATGTACATTTAACAAATCCTGAAGTCATTTATTATTACAATGAACATCAAAAAAGAATTACTTCAGAATGATGTGTGTAGTGTATTGGCCAGCTGCTTACACAAACCACTAATGAAAGTCAAAGAAAATGGAGTAGTCGCCAACTTACATGTACAGCAAGAGATTGTGGGAGGCAGTATTGATAACAAGGCTTATCACGGATTTAATATTAAACAAGAAGAAATTGATATAAAAGATGAATTGCTGGTTACTTGTGCAGCAAGTGGAAGCTTTTTAGAAAAACATCTTGTGTGCGAGGGCTGTGAATATGAAGCAAAAGATGAGAGTAAATTGCTGATACATACAGTGAGCCACACAAAACAATCCATTTGTGAAATGCAAGAGGAAAATAGCAGCTTAATAAACCATATGACGACACATACAGTAGAAAAACCTTATTCATGTTTAATTTGCGAGTATAAAACAGCTAAGAAAACTGATTTAGTTCGACATATGAAGATACATACGGGAGAAAAAACTTATTCATGTTCAACTTGCGAGTATAAAACGGCTTTTAAAAGTAATTTTGCTCATCATATGAGGATACATACAGGAGAAAAACCTTATATATGTTCAATTTGCGAGTATAAATCAGCTCGGAAAGGTAATTTAGTTGAACATATGAAGATACATACGAGAGACAAAACATATTCATGTTCAACTTGTGAGTATAAAACAGTTTTTAAAAGTAATTTAGCTCATCATATGAGGATACATACAGGAGAAAAACCTTACATATGTTCAATTTGCGAGTACAAATCAGCTCAGAAAGGTAATTTAGTTCAACATATGAAGATACATACGAGAGAAAAACCTTATTCATGTTCAATTTGTGAACGTAAAACGGCTTACAAAAGTGTTTTAGTTCAACATATGAAAATACATACAGGACATAAACCTTATTCGTGTTCAATTTGCGATTATAAAACAGCTAAGAAAACTGATTTAGTTCAACATATAAACATACATACGGGAGGAGAAAAAACTTATTCATGTTCAACTTACGAGTATAAAACAGTTTTTAAAAGTAATTTCGCTCAACATTTGAAGATACATACAGGAGAAAAGCCGTACCAATGTTTTATTTGCGAGTATAAATCGGCTCGGAAAGGTAATTTAGTTCAACATATGAAGATACATACGAGAGACAAACCTTATTCATGTTCAATTTGTGAATATAAAACGGCTTACAAAAGTGACTTAGTTCGACATAAGAAAATACATACAGGAGAAAAAACTTATTCATGTTCAACTTGCGAGTAGGTATAAAACAACTCAGAATAATATATTATGTTATTAGGAGTAAAAGTGATAGTTTGTGTGGCGAAACACACAAGGTCACTTTCACTTCGAATAGCATATGCTATTTTATTTTCAAATGCCACACGTAATATAAATAAATATATTATAATCATTGCGTATATGAAGGTTAATTTATTTGACAATGATAGTGCAAAGGTTTGATATTATGTTGAAAATTGTTAAAAATATTTCACTATTACATTACAAAGATGAATTTAAGTATAAAAAAAGAATATCAGAATTATTAACTTGTGTATTTGGTAAAATAATGGATTAGAATTAAATTAAGTCGAACAATACAAAATAAGAAACAGAAAGGTTCTAACCTGATTTAAATATTACCTGAATTCAACTGCAGGATTAATATCAAATACTTATTTGAAGAAAAATCATTCAATATATTGAAAGTGTGATACCATATTATATAGTGTTAAACTTTAATAATATGCATAAAATATATCACTATGGGGATTTTAGTATTTTATGTACAATAAATTTTTATTAGAAAAACGTCATACTATTTTGTAAAGCTGGTATGACACGATACTAAATTTATGCGAAAATTTACGAGTAAATTTTTTCATAAATTATTTTAAAAATTTTTGCACGTTGCAAACAGAAAATTGTAGAAGAAATTTACTAGTAAATTTATACGTAAATTATTTAGAAACACTTTCTAAATAATCTGGGCGTAAACATAAATGTGCGCGTTAATCTGCGCAGACGGTAACTTCACACTGGTTAGAAATCTAGGGGCCCTAGTTTTAAGCGAATGTTGACCACAAACAAGGTTAACACAACATAGCCGTATTGTTCTGCGACATAACATAACAAATATAAATCTTCACTGTCGCTCATGATAAAATAAAATTCAACTCAACTTATTAATTCCCGCTAATCGTACAATTTTTAGGTTACGTTTGTGTTTATCTGTGCCAAATAGAAATTCTATCAACTTTACCGCATATAAATGATAAATATCCCTAAAATATTTGACTACTGCGCAGGTTTACAACAAAATTTACGAAAAAAATATTGAATACGTTGCATACGTATAATTTTCTGGTTAAGCCAATTTAAGCAAAAAATTTACTAGTAAATTTTTTATAAAATTTATTCGTAAATTTTCGCAAAAATTTAGTATCGTGTCATACCAGCTTTAGTCTAAAATTTGAAAAATAAACCCTTTTATAAGTTGATTATTAATCTATTTGGTATATAAATGGGTATACATAATATGAAATTAACGAGAATAGAAAAAAAGTTAATTTTAAAAGAAGAATATATGGTGATGCTATGGAGAAGAATGGATATGGTAGGAGTACCATAAGTTAAACAGCTACAATCTACATAAGTAATTTCTGGAATTTGATGCTATACTGAGCGTATTGTTAATTAATTACATCATGTGAATTAGATAACAGGCGCTGCAGTTACTGGAAGTGGGCCACATTGAGTTTCTTAGTAAAGTGAACATCTTGTGAATTGTATAAAAGGTTTTTAATTCACTAGTATTGTACTTCGTCGAGCTTCTTATTGGAGTGACGTCGTATGACTTGGACCTCATCGACATTCGTGTTACTGGGTTGTTGACGGCTTGTGAGATTTGGAAGGGAGACAATGCAGTTATTGCTGGTGAATCTTGTCGAGCTTGTTTGTAGAAGTAACAAGTATCCTGTCGTGTTTGGCTTTAGGATGTTTGCAGTTACTGGTAGTCTATACTTGGATTTTTGTGCGCAGATTAGGAAACTTCTGTGGGCAGACGAAATACATTTGGATCAGTGCCGATTTAAAAAAAAGTAAGTTAGTTCATCATGTGAGGATACATATATCATTGCCAACTGAAATCAAATGTGAACATTAGTGTTACTATTCACCATGGCAACAACAGAAGCAGGACCTATTTGGTTTTATTTAATTTTTGTGATCAAAATTGGCTATTATATTTTAAATTCGTTTCTTTTAAATTTAATTATGCTATTTCAGAAGGGACAGTATACATTACACTTCAAAAAGTGTCTTTAACTGACTCGATGTACTAACTCGTACTACAAATGCCGTCTCATTAGTAACGCGTAACTTCCCTGCCTTTTACGTAATATACTATTGCATTCGCACCTTTACACCTAACGGTAGAAAACCAAATTTAAGCGGAAGCTAGCGTTACAAAATTATGGGACAACTTTGTAAAAATTTTATTATAGAAAAAGTTGTTAGATTTAAGCATTTTTTATTGTAAAAAGTACCTAATTTGACTAAGTTCGAATATCTGTTTAAGAAATTGATGTGCATTTGTTTATAACGAACTTGAGAGGAGCTAGACAATTGATTAAATTAATTTAATGGCAGTGGTTTTTGCATCTCCTATAAAATTAAGTTTTTCCACAGTAAATATTAAAATAAACCAAATAAAAGTGTACCATTGTGACGAGCAATTATTACTGCATCTGGGGAAATGTGGATTCAAGTTTCCCTCAACAAAAAAATATTTTCATCTTCGGCTTTCGAGCGGCCATCGCAGAGAGATCCAGCTTTGTACCATCAACCACATGCATCGTGAGGGGATTTTAGGCACGAGACCACACCACCGGCAACCCCATCCAGCTCCTGCAGGCACGGCACTATATTCCAGGCGACCCCGCAGAAGAATTGGCCCATTTCAACCCTTCCGAGCATCAAGGCGCTGCCTGCGTCAAGCTATAAGGTTAGTTTATGAAGCCAATTTAAATGCTGCGGACGTAAAATTTACCGGAAACATAAAGGAAGCTATGTACCGAAGCGGATTCCAGGCATTTCAAACCTTCAGTTAGCCTAGATCTGATAATTGGAACATGTAGAAGTGAGGTTAGGATTCTGCTGCGATTTGAAAAACAACGAAGTTGCGGTTTTCGCTTAAAACAAAAGACGAGCTACTGACGCTTCAATTAAGCGGGAGAATATTAAATTTACCTGTTAGATGTGCTCACTGAGTTGTTGTAATCAATATCAAAAATCACAGAACGACCAGCAATTGATAAAATTTCATAACGTAGATTTGTGACAGATTAGCTCGAGTGAAGCATTTTAGTTTGCATTTGACCTACGCTCCAGTGGCGTACAAATAAATTTTAAAAACTAACCGTGAACCAATAACCTTAGTAGGAGCTCATGTTCTGTCGTCAGTTTAGCAAAACAAAATTTAAATTGCATGTAGATTAAATCACAAGTAGGGGCGTAACATCATTTATTTAAATTTGATTTATTATACAGCTCATTTTTAATTATTCCTGAGAGACTTAGTTAATTCATTACTTCTTTGACGAACCCAAACTAAAAATATTGGCTGTGGTAGCTCTAGTTTTATTTATTTAAAATTAGCTAGTAGTTAGTGGAGTAGAGCCACTACAATATACTATTGTATTCACATTATTAATTTAGTAACCTATGTTTGCAAAGTAATAGGTGATACCCGAACCAAAATGCAAATTTACTGTGACAACTCCGAAGTAAGCCATACGACTACATA
>CALNHX010011421.1:0-32261 GCA_940337035.1 Agriotes lineatus
TTAAAGGCGCTTGACTGTCCGACATTATGTAGATTCGCTTACATTTATAAGCGATCCGTTTGTTTTCTCTCGCACACTGTAGAATCGTTTATATTTTCGTTTGAAATGCGGTTGCGTGCTTACCCAGTGAGGGGCCGAGATTTTCTTTTGTTCTTTTGCCATACATTTTTGATACTGCCTCAGTGTCAGTGTGAGAACCGTTCGTGTATCAAGTCAAGCTTCCAAGAGATATATCCTGTTTGGCTATTCCCTTCTTTACGGTATTGAATTATCACCTCAAAGAGTGTCCTTGCGAGACATTTCGGAGCCATATAGTCTATTCTCATTTCAAGTAGATGGCCTTCTATCCTTCCAGTTATGCTTGTGTGTTCTGGACCTAAACGTAATTTTTACAGTAAACCTTGCAATCTATGCATTCCCAATATTGCCTCCCTCTATACAACTATATGAAGAGTGGGCAGCTCTAGAAGAGTCTCCATTGCAGTAGTGAACGTCGGTCGTATTGCCTATGTCAGTTCTCCACCGACTACCCCAAGGCCTGGAGAGTGTTACCCTTGTAAACTCAGGGTTCGCGTGTATGAGGGCGACATTGCAGCCGTCCATCAATTTATATAAACCAGCCGACGCCACGCTACTGTGACGAAGTTTCACTTGGACTGCCTTTATTAATCTTGTCGGTAGCACCGCTTTGTATGAGCCCGAGCAACACCGTTCCCAGTTCAAAAAAAGGTAGTGAATTGCAAGAACACTATTTGAGGCCGCTTCTACTAAAAATCTCCTCTTCTCTTTCTTACGGTTCAGGCGTCGCCAGTCTCCCGTGCTAAGGCCAGAATTCTGGATCTTTAACCGGATCTTGACGGTGTTCGTATCGGCTGTCTTTGTAACCAGTCGAGTACTTTGGGTCGTTTAGGAAGATCCTTCGGTTCGATTTGCGTCAAGTTTGCCTCTTTCCAATGATTCCCTAGGGTATCTGATGTCTCCAAAAGCCAGTATTTGGTGGAGGCATTGGCGCATGTGATCCACAAAATACCACCCGTGTACCTACTGCCTACGAACTGAGGTGAACTAGTGTTCCCAGAGGGAATTTGGTTCAGAGCTACTACTAGTTTAATCTTGATCAGGGGCACGTAAACCTAATGTAAAAGGGATAAAGGTGATGGTTATCGACCGACGTGTAACGAAGAATGGCAAAGTGCGGCACTTACTTGTTGGCGAAAGTTGTATTAGGTATTTTTCTAGCTGGTAAATATCGTCCCAGGTTGGTTAACTCGTCGGGCTTCACAAAAGCTGCAAAAAAAACTATGGAAGAGGGAGCCAAGTCCTCGACGCAGACAAATCCTTGGATCGGACCACTTCAAGTAACAGGATATACCAAGCCAATCAAAATAATACCATAACGAATAACTAGTAACGAGATTTATTTCTGGTTATATAGTGCTCAACCATACACAAAGCATAAAAGACATATATCAACAATACACATATAAACCAAATCAACAAACATAATAAATATATCACAGAGGGGTTGTCCAATCACATATCAATATCACAAGTTCGACCTATATATAAAAAAGTAGTGGTGCGTAATTCAAAATTGCCAGAAGGGCGTTGAATGTTATGTAAACACCTAGTTAAGCGTTGAAATCATAAAGCAAATACAGAACCGCTATACAGTAGCGGTCACCGTGAAGCGGAAATCGACTCAACACGTGGCATGACTACATTAATCTAAAATCGAAACCAAAAAGCTCTAAATATTCAAATGGGCTCCGTGAAGCAGAGTGCGATCCAAGACGAGACTTGTGGTGAGAATAGCGCAAGTATAAAAAAATGCCAACGTTCAACCCCGAGAGTTGGCTTAGTTAATTGACTCTACTGCAAACAAAATTTAGACGGGGCAGTACCTGCAGTTTATGATATCTCACAAAGGGTGCTAGGACCTATAAGAAATCCATAATACTTTCTAAAAAGTTTCAAGTCATTCACTTGCGGTCATTCTAACCCTAATTTTAAAACTGAATTTAGGAACGGGCGGCCAAGTTAAACACAGTAATGATCTTCTACGAAGTAGCATAGCCACAGCCCGCAGCACGATTTTTACATAACTTAAGCAAAATAAAGTCGAGGTTAATGATCTACGTTGTTACGCGTACGTGAAAAAGTGATTACTAAAGCAGCCGCACAACATATTAAAGCTATCTAAAAGTGGCTGCAAAACAACCGGGTAAGTTTACCAAATAATAAAAAATCGAATTACTCAAGTAAAGCACAAATCGAAATACACAAAAAACAAACATATCAAATTCAACTATAGGTCAGTTACAACATTAAACAAGGTTACACTACTATATATAACCTTCCAGATGCGATGCAAGAGATGCGGGGCGGGTGAATGCAGCAGTTAGGAAGTTCCCGAGCAGCTGGAACAAGTGCGAGTCATGATGAAGCCTGGCAACGGGCTGCGGGAGAAGTTTCTGGGGCATCGATAGCAGGGGGTGCAGAAAACCAAAGTCGAATTAGCACATCTCGCACTTGCACAGCATGGACCCCAATTGACAAGAATGGTCTCACACAGTAAAAGGACTGCAGAAAGTATAAAAACGATTTCAAGTGGTAGCATAAAAATTAGTCCAGGTGGTTACGTAATAAAAGGTTAAAAATACAAATTTTCAAGTAGACTACGGAGCTAAAGAGAGGAAACCGTATACAAAAAACCTTGAGTTGAAGAGTAGCCAAACGTGCAGTCCACAACGCAGAGCGGGGCCCCCAATCACACAAGCCACCAAACCGTTCAAAGGGGTTACGATTTCTCACAAATCCTTCCACAATTAAATTAGATATAATCCAAGCTAACGAGGCAAAGTCTCCATGAGGAACGACCAACTTACACGAAACTGGACTGGCACGGAATGGCCGAAAATTTGCCAAAAACAGTGTAATTCAACTTATCACAAGTTCCAAAATTTGAAAATGAACCATCAGAAGAACTGATGAACGCAAAGTGTGGTTTAAATTGATAAGGATAACTGTAGCTTGCTCAAAAATTTTAAAATATGTTGATAGGGTTGCCTAACCAGTTAGGTAAAAATTTACTGAATATTTAGGAATAAATGAGAATAGTGGAATCCAATTAAATATTTGAAATATTGCATGCAAAACTACAAAATGAGCGTAACAGACGCCACCCCTACATAATAGTAGATCTGGAGTCAGTAAACCTGTCGATAACCGTCATCCTTATCCATTTACAGCTTCACTACATGACCCACTCTATTTATTTTGGCTTCTCGTTTTTTTTTATCCGACTGTACCTGCAGAAGAAGTAAAAGAGCTTTAATAGACCACTTGGTTACTTTACTCTCGTTTTTCGTAACCTCCTTCTCGTTCTTAGCATAAGCGAGTTTCTCCTTATTCTAAGCTTTCATCTTTATCTTGTTTTCTGTACGGATTTGTCTTTTTTGAGTTTCGGAACGCTTCTTGGTCTACACTTCCATATTCTCTGCAGATTTGTTTTATGTCTGACGGGACGAATTCGGTTCCTGTGTTTGCTTCATGTCCATAGAATATATGGCGTCTTCGCGCTCTTTGCCCAGGATGACATTTTCGGGCCCCCAAGAAATATCTGTAAGTTTATTCGTGTCCATATTGTTTCGACAAGTATGGGTAAAATAAATGTCACCATGCAGGAGCCCCTACTGACGCAGAAGGCATTTTACAACTCGATGCTGGAGCTGAGTCACCCCTCAGCTATTAATCCCTTGGGCGAGCACTATACCACTGCAATTGGAAAAGGCTTTATATAGGCACTTCGCCCACGCAATCGGAGCGGTTAAACCAGGATACCCGTTCCTCTTGTCGATACTACCCTTGTCATCCAGGTTGGCCCGCATAACCGAGGTGTTTTGCACCGGCAAGCGGTCTGCGGAACGAGTTTTCCAAGCGCTAGCACGGGTTTAGCCATGCAGCGCCCAGAGGTATCCACTGCTAACCAGTCCCTGCGCAGGAATTGAAAGCCTAGGCAGGTCGCAGTCACCACCTGGAGACGCGCCCGATTGATACTCAATCCATATGACTCTAAGGTTATACCTCTTCTTTGACCTTCTCCCGACCTGTGCTGGCATGTTTTTCATGTGCCGTTTCTTTATTCACGAAAGAGTGAATGGGGGTACGCGCCGAGTTTATACTGGAGCAAAATTAACATAACAAGCAGGTCATGATATGCTAACTTTTTGTTCTATATTGATTAGCCTCTTAACTGAAGTACGAAATAAATAATTTTTTGCAATCTCGGGACTACACGACCTACCTTAGTCTTCCTTTAGAGGAACCAAAGTGCCACTTTTAATCCCTGAGTGATTAAATAAAATTTAATCCCATTATCCCATTATTTACAACAATACCTTAGTTACTCATCTACATTTTCAAGGCTATCCATTTTTCCGAATCAAAAGTATACATTTTAGAACCAACAAAATCAGATTTATTTCATAATTTGTGATTCGGGAGTGCAAAAAATAGCGTATATACCTGGGGACCAAAGCGCTGTTGATCCCTTGAATGAAGATTGCTCTCGAATTCTTCTCGAGCAATAAACTTCACTCGCGGGATAAAATGATGCACTTTTGTTCCTTGGTATATAATAAACTATTCAAACAAGATACAACATTGTAATTCTACTACTGCAACTGTAGTCATTACCTGTATTCCACATGGAACTTTGATTTCTACGACTTTTGGTCTTGTTATTATTAATATTGTTGGCTTTTTATCAAAGATTGTCGATCATCTGAGTTCCAGGTTGTTTAGTAATGGAATAATAATAATAATAAATCTTTCTGCATGTTGGAAGTCTTTTACCGTTAATTTTGCCTGACATCGCAAGTTAAATAGTTTTAAAGAACGCTATATCCTACCTTTAAGCTTCAACGTCATTGTGGTTTAACCCACAACATTAATAGTTGTTGTAGTAGTTAACACTACAATTCAAATTTGAGTACCGGTGCGAGATGCTTTGAAATAATCATAAATTTGATTTTCCAAGGGTTTCAAATAAGATTCATTTTACTTTCGCCAGGAGGTCTGGCACACTTTTGAAAGAGTCCATACTGTAATGGTTTTGTTATGGGGGTTTAACATTGCACATATTATTAAAAATATGTATTTCCATACAGGAACAAAAATGAATTTATGTATTTTAAAATAAAATCAGAATTGTTAACACATGTAATTGGAAAAGACTCAGGTAGGGACTATTATATGATGTAAATATTATTTGAATTATAATGAAAGAGGGTTAATATAAAATACTTATTTGTCAAAAGTCATTTAAAACACCAGTTATTACAATAAGTAGAATAAAATTATATAGAGTGTTAAAATGTAAAAATAAGCATAAAGATTATTACTATGAAAAAACGTTATATTTAGTTACGTATAAAATTTATTTTCAAAACATGTAATTTAATTTGTAAAATGGAAAATTTGAAAATACTCGTATAAACCCTTTTATTTGTTCCTCACTTGTAAACATCAATTTATCAAGTCACTGTATTCACCTTGAAAATGTTTCTTAACTGGCTAGCCAGTAAAAAATTTACTGGCTAGCCAGTTATATTTTACAAGCGTGCTATAGATAAATGATAGCGTGCAAAGCCAGAGTTGTCTTCCTTAGTATGTGTCATATTGATGAATTTAGTTGCTTGTCAGTTTGACATTTTGAATAAATGGTAAATTTCTAGTTATTTACAAGTGAGAAACAAATAAAATATTCAACAAAACACACCAGGTAACCATTTTTACTGTTAAATACTATTAAACAAGATTTTTATATCTATTTTGAGTATAGAAGGGTGCATATAACGTAAAATCTACGAGAAAAAGAAAAGAAGAAATTTAAAGGATAAGAAGAAATATAGAGAATATACGAAGAATGAATCTGGTAAGAATAGAATAACTTATACACATATTGACTACAAAGATGGTTATTGGAATTGGATATTGTACATCATAAAATATTGTGGATTGGTTATATTATGTCTTATGAATGACTGGCGGTGTATACTCTCGGAGGAGTCCACATCGAGTTCCTGAGAGAGTTAACATTTTGCGAATTGGATGTCGAGAAGAGCTGTTGCAGTTGCTGTTGTTGGATCCGACCAAGTATCCAGGTGGAAGTAACCTGAATCCTGTCTTGTCTTTTGACTGGAAGGTTTCTGCAGTTTGATAGTAGCTGATCGCATATTCTGTCGGTGTACTAGTTTGAAACTGCTGTAGGCGGCCGGAAAGCTGTGGGATCTGGTAGGAAGTGGATTGTGTTGCTTGTACATGTGACAGTTGGAGGTATTTATATAAACAACTGAAAGAAAAGTAATACAACAATGAAGTTAAATAATCAAAAAGGAATTAATTACCGTTTTTTATGGTGTTTAATGAATGACAAAGTAACAGATATGTATTTATAATAAATCTTCACATTCATACTTTTTGGTGACATTGACATAAATAAATTTGTTACTTGATTTTTTAAGTAAGCATTAATTGAAACAAAAATCAAATAGCTGAAATAACTAGAGTCAGTGAAAAATAAAGTCTCATTCTTTGGTATTAAGAATACTTGTGTTTTGCTGGAGCTAGTAATATTTTAAATCTTGATAATTAATAACTGAACAAGACGGGAGTACCAAATACAGAAATTCATTTAATGAATGAGAATTGATTAAGAATAAACAAAATAGGAAAAAGTTAAGTATTAAGTATTGCTAAAGCATAATACAATATGTTACAACATAAAACCCTTTGCATACATAAATACCAGAATAACATAGTCAATTATAACATAATATGCGCCTCAACGTAGAGCCAGAACAATTCTTAACGCAGTATCTCAAAACGTATATTGTTCTCCTTCAATTGCAATTTGCTCTTGGTTTTCATTCAGTTGAACGCGTTATCTACAAGGTCTCGTTGACAGGTTATACAATACCGTTCCAGTAGCGTTTTCTCCAATAAACGGAGCATAACCAGCGACTTACATAACTTTTATGAAATGAAAGCCTCATTAAATTTTATAGCCCATTCAATAGCAGTTTTGATTTTAAACTGCCAGTTTTGAGTTCGATGTAAAACATGAAGTTGGTTTGTATGCAGGTAAGAAATTCTAATTTTGCAGCTGGGCCCAATATAGCTTTCTTTGAATAGCTGTTGCTGCTGGTAACCAGCTATGGAGAGCAATACAAACTACGCTCCGAAATGGGAATTCGTGCCAGAATCGACTTGCTAAATGCTCTCAAGTTTGCCTTCATTTTGGTTCCGCGAAGTTCATCGGTATGTAACACACCATTAAGCTAAGCTTTCTGAAAGAGTTGTGAATCTTTGTAAATCGTCTATGCAAGAAAGAGGATATATTGCTTTTCTTGGGGTTATAACCCAGCCTGTCATAATTGTGATATACTGCTGAAGACACTTGGTCTAAAAATATTTTTGAAAGTCGTTAATAAAACATATTCAACAAATTGTCAATACAGTTAAAAAGGAGAAATGTGTGCTAAACGGTGCTAAACTTATCTATCCAAGTGTACTTACTGTTGCATTCTTAAAATAGCAAGAGGTGTCACTTTTTTACTATATATGTACATTGAGAGACAAGGTATAACATAATGAACCTATTCAACCGATTGTTACTAGAAGAGGTGGATAATATTAGAACGTCACCTAGACACTAAGAGTAGTGTTGACTCCATGCACTAACTATTCCCAATTTTAGAATATGGAGCTTCATGCAGCACAGGCATTCGCCAAGTTTCTGAATACTTCCGAGTCCGACGAGTATTTGGAAGGATTCTACAATGGGCCGTACAACAATGAGCGACCCAACGACATACTGACGTTTCTTAGGGCGTACGCATACAACGGGGACCCCAGCAAGAAGTCGTGGATGGCAGTCGACATTCTCATGAAGTGCATCGCACAGCCGGCAGTCGACCGTTTTTAAATGCAATCATTTTCAGGATGTTCAGAAACCAAGACGACCTGGACAAGGTGGAGATGATGCGCGCCAAGTTCCAAAAGCGCGGCATGATGCATCGCGAACAGCGCAGGCTCGTAGTTCCCAGGCAAGTTGACTTCGTGAAGCTCTTCAATGATCCAAAAATATACTATACAACTAGTGACGTTTCCTTGATGCAATCCACAGGCAGAAAAGATACCTTCTCTAAGCTTCTTCCTGACCAGTTGCAGAATACTGATTATATAAGACCATGATACAATTATGTAACTTCCAATGAACAACCTAGTCTAATCCTCTTCGCTCTGTTGAGCTTTTTTTTTAATAGTATTTACCCAAACTTTCCTGGTTTTACCTTATCCTTTCTTTATTTGTCTTTGTACTTCCGTCATACTCTTGAAGATTATTATAAATGGTAAAAGACTGTCTGAGTAGCCTTTCATATTTTAAAGCCGTTATAATTCCTTTGTTTATTATCATTATTAGTTATTCTGTTATATAGTATTCTTGTAATTTTTGTTAATTTATCAGATACTCTTGTTGCTTTCATGACTTCATAAAATTACTTTTGGTCTACTCTCAAGGGCTACCCTCATGTCTACAAATGGAAGGAGAAACAACGCAAAATATAGAGAACAAAACGGAAGTATGACGAAGTTGTATACTTTTCCCAATGATATTTAACTTTTACTAGAAGCAAATCCCTCCAGAAGCTATGAATGGAAGCCAAGAGCAAATTGCAATTAAAGCGGAAATCGCCAATAATATGCGTTTTGCTAACAATACTGCGTTAAGTATGGATTCTTTAGTCAGACCTGCGATAGTAAAATTGATCTCATTTTAAACACTTGGAAAATCAAATTTATGATTATTTAAAAGCATATCTCACCAGTACTCAAATTCGAATTGTAATGTTAATTACTACAGCTATCAATGTTGTCGGCTAAAGCATAATGACACATTGTTTAGGAGCTTAAAGGTAAGATAGAGTTAACACTCAGTACGTTATTTAAAATTTTTTAACTTGTGATCTCATGCAAAATTAACGGTAAGGGGCTCCCAAGATGCAGAAAGATTTATTATTATCCATATTAATATTATTTCATTACCCAAAAACTTGCATCACAGATGATAGACAATCTCCGATAAAAATCCAACAATATAAATAAGAACAAAACCAGAAAACCGTAGAAATCAAAGTTCTATGTGGGATACAAGAAACTAACTTAAAAGGCTAATCAATATAGAACAAAAAAGTCAGCATATCATGACCTGGTTGTTATGTTAATTTTGTTCCAGTATAAACTCGGCTAGTACGCCCATGAACTCGTCCCGTGAGTAAAGAAATGGCACATGAAAACATGCTAGCACAGGTCGGGAAAAGGTCACAGAAGGTCAGAGAAGGTGTATGACCTTAAAGTCATATGAGTCGAGTATCAATCGGGCGCGTCTCCAGGTGGCGACCACGACCTGCCTGGGCTTTCAATCCCTGCGCAGGGACTGGTTAGCAGTGGATACCACCGGGCGCTGCATGACTAAACCCCTGCTAGCGCTTGGAAAACTCGTTCCGCAGACCACTTCCACACCGTAAACTACTTGCCGGTGCAAGACACCTCGGTCATCCGGGGCAACCTGGATGACAAGGTAGTATCGAAAATGGGAACGGGTATCTTGACTTAACCGTTCCGATTGTGTGGGCGAAGTACCTATATAAAACCTTTCCCAATTTCGGTGGTATAGTTCGCGCCCAAGGGATTTATAGCTCAGGGTTGACCCTATCCCTAGCGATTAACTTCTGGACACCTGGCGCATCGCGTTGTAAAATGCCTTCTGCGTCAGTAGGGGCTCCTGCATGGTGATACTTATTTTACCCATACTCGTCGAAACAATGTGGACACGAATAAGCAGATATTTCTTGGAAACCCGAGAGTGGCACCTTGGCCGAAGAGCGGGAAGACGCCATATATTCTATGGACATGAAGCAAACACAGGAACCGAATTCGTCCCGTCAGACATAAAACGCAAATTTGCAGAGATTATGGAAGTGCAAACCACGACGCTTTCCGGAGCTCAAAAAAGGAAAATCTGTAAAGAAAACAAGATAAAGGTGGAGGCTTAGACGAAGGAGAAACTCAGTTATGCTAATAACGAGAACTATTTTACGAAAAACGAGGGTAGAGTTACCAAGTGGTCCATTAAAGGTCTTTTACTGCCTTTGCAGTTACAGTCGGCTAAACAAACCCAGAAGCGAAAATTAACAAAGTGGGCCATGTAGCGAAGCTGTAAATGGATAAGGATGACGGTTATCGACAGGTTTACTGACTCCTGATCCACTGTTGTGTCGGGATGGCGTCTGTTACGCTCATTTTTGTAGCTTCGCATGCAATATTTCACATAATTAATTGGATTGCACTATTCTCATTTACTCCTAAATATCCAGTACATTTTTATCTAAATGATTAGGCAACCCTATCAACGTATTTAACAATTTTTGAGCGAGGTACAGTTATCTTTATCAATTTAAACCACACTTCGCATTCCTCAGTTCTTCTGATTGTCCATTTTCAAATTTTGGAACTTACGACTGTTTTTGGCAAATTTTCGGCCATTCCATGCCAGTCCCGTTGCGTGTAAGTTGATTCGCTCCTTATGGAGACTTTGCCTCGTCAGCTTTGGTTATAACATAACTTCTTTGTAGAGGATTTGTGAGGCATCGTAACCCTTTTGAATGGCTTGGTGGCTCGTGTGATGCTATCGACGTTCGCTGCGTCTTTGACGGATTTGATTGGGGGCCCCGCTCTACGTTCTGGGCTGCACGTTTGGTTACTCTTCAACTCAAGATTTGTTGTCTACGGTTTCCTCTCTTTAGCTTCGTAATCTACCTGGAAATACCTGGAATCATTTTTATGTTACCACTTGGAATCGTTTTTACACTTTCTGGAGTCCTTTTATTTTACCCATACTTGTCGAAACAATATGGACACGAATAAACTTACAGATATTTGTTGGGGGCTCGAGAGTGGCATCTTGGGCAAAGAGCGGGAAGACGCCATATATTCTATAGACATGAAGCAAACACAGGAAGCGAATTCGACCCGTTAGGCATAGAACACAAATTTGCAGAGAATATGGTGCAGACCAAGAAGTTTTCCGCAGCTCAAAAAAAGGAAAATCCGTAAAGAAAGTAAGATAAAGGTGGAGACTTAGACGAAGAAATAACTCACTTATGCTAAGAAGCAAAAGGAGGTTACAAAAAAACGAGGGTAGTGTCACCAAGCGGCCCATTAAAGCTCTTCTACTTTCCCTGCAGTTAAAGCCGGCGAAAAAATCCAGAAGCTAAAATAAACAGACAGGTTTAATGACTCCTGATCCACAGTTATGTCGGAGTGGCGTCGGTCGATAACCGTCATCTTTATCAATTTTACATCAGGTTTGCGTGTCCCTGATCCAGATTAAACTAGTAGCAGCTCTGAACCAAATTTCCTCTGGGAGCACTACTCCACCTCAGTTCGTAGGCAGTAGGTATATGGCAGGTACTTTTGAATCACGTTTGCCAATGCCTCAACCAAAAACTAGCCTTTGAAGACAGCAGATACCCTAGGGAATCGTTGGAAAGAGACAAACCTGACGAAAGTCAATGCGAAGAACATTCCCAAACGACCCAAAGTACTCGTTTGGTTACCAGTGACAGTTGATACGGACACTGTCAGGATCCGGTTGGATATCCAGAAACATGGAAGATTGGCAACGCCTGAACCGCAAGAAAGGTTATTTTCAGTAGACGGGGCCTCAAATAGTGTTCTTGAACGGTTGCGATTTACGACCCTTTTGGGTTGGGTGACGTTCAGGCCCATACAGAGCGGAGCAACCGATAAGGTGAATAACGGTAGTCCAAGTGAAGTTGCGCCTCAGTAGGGCGGCGTCGGCTGTTTTATGTAAATTAATGGATAGCTGCGATGTCGCCTCATACACGCAAACCCTGTGTTTATAGGGGTAACATTCAAGGCCTTGGGGTAGTCGGTGGAGAACTTATACATATACAGGGTGTTTCATTAATAATTGGAAATATTTTAACTGTAGAATCCTGGGCTCAAAAAAATAATATTTAACCCAAATCGCTTAGATAAAATGTGACTCCCTACTGAGATACATAGTGTTTTATTTAAAAATTTAAAAATGATCTTTCCCCATTACTTTAAAACTATTCGACGTGTACGTATCATATTTGGCAGGAAGTGTAGACACTGTAAACCATGCTAAATTGTGTTAAATAAACGTTTCTGGCTACTACCAGAGGCGTACGACAGGGGCAAGTGAGTGGTTGACCTTCCCAAATTCTACGCCACTGGCGGAATTGCCACTTTAGCACAATTTTTCGATTTTTTAATACTTTCTATATAAATAACATACTCTTTCTTCGTAACGATAAAGTCATTATTTTTCGAGATATTTAAAGTTAAACATAAAGCTGAACAGTTATTTTGATTTTAATATGTATTAATTAATTATTAGTAATGGGCCTATCCGGAATGAATAATCGGAAAGTTTCCGATTGTTCAAAAAATCGGAAGGTTCCGATTATATCCGAACGTTTCGGAACTTTTCGGAATTCGATTATTTTACTGTTCGGTGCACAACATTCGGAACTTTAGGAATTCGATTATTTTACTATTCGGAACACAAAATGAGAAAACGAAATGCCAATTTGAACTGAACGGAATACTGAATGTTGTGTTGACTCACTTGACTGCTATATGCTGGTGAATGGCACTAATGGCAGTGGTATTTCATAGAATAATTATTAGATAGTACAAGTTACAGACTTCAAATTCATGTATTGTTTTATACTATCTATTATGCACTTTATGTGCCATTAAACTTTAAAATATCACTACCATTTTCCGAACGTCTATTAAGGTAACTACTGTAATAATTTGAAAAAATATTTTATTTCCTCTTATATGCCACTGTGCGACTCAAACTCATAAATTGTTTTACTAGCGGTCCTAAAAACCCAAACAATAGATGCCAACGCAGATAAAGGCTTACGGCGCGACGCAAATTTGCACGCACTTCATCTTCCTTCCGCTTGTTGTTTCGCTCGTTTTGTCTTGCTTGCATTTACGGAATGTAAAATAATCGGATGATATTCCGATTTTAAACATTCCGAAATGGAACATTCCGATTATTGAAATCATCCGATTATGCCCATCACTATTAATTATGTCGGTGTTTTTTGTCATAAGATTGCATTTATTACGCAAAAGAAACTTTAATCCGTATTAACAAAAAATATAACGTTATTTAATGAAATTTATTGAAACGAATACATAGATGCATTCAACATAAAAACAAATTGAGGTTTGTTATAATAATAATAATAATAATAATAATAATAATAAATTGTCTTTTATTTCCACAAAAACCAAAATTATCCATACATATAAGAAAAGTAACTACAAAGTTTGCGGAAATGAAGGCGCGGTTCGGCATAGCATCAAGATGCGTCGCCGTTCTTCCACCTTACCCCTAATCTAAATAAAAGAACAATTTTAATAAATAACATTATGTTTTTTTGTTAATACGGATTAAACTTTTATTCTCGTAATAAATGCAATCTTGTGACAAAAACACCGACATAATTAATACATATTAAAATCAAAATAACTGTTCAGCTTTATGTTTAACTTTAAATATCTCGAAAAGTATTAACTTTATCGTTACGAAGAAAGAGTATATTATTTACATATAAAGTATTGGAGAATCGAAAAATTGTGCTAAAATGGCAATTCCGCCAGTGGCGTAGAATTTGGAAAGGGTCAACCAATCACTTGCCCCTGACGTACGCCTCTGGTAGTAGCCAGAAATGTTTATTTAACATAATTTAACATGGTTTAGAGTGTCTACACTTCCTGCGAAATATGATACGGATAGGTCAAATAGTTTTAAAGTAAAGGGGAAAAATCTTTTTAAAATTTTTAAATAAAACACCCTATATCTCAGTAAGGAGCCACATTTTATCTAAGTAATTTGGGTTAAATATTAATATTTTGAGCCTAGGATTCTACAGTTAAAATATTTCCAATTATTAATGAAACACCCTGTATATCAGAACCTTTGGCAGACCCAGGGTTTGTATACTACTTAATAAAACATAATGCAACACATTGCCCCCAAATATTATTTATTTATTTAGCGTATGGCACACACAATATGTAATGTCACTTTAATTTCTTTCGCTTTGCTAATTTTATTGAGTACAGCCCTGTACCCCGAAATTACAATTGAATTTATTTGAACGAATATTAAGATGCTTGCGACCTGCAAATTTCTTCGTAAGCGCTTTCTTGAAACCTCGCAGTTCATTATAAACACTGCAGTTCAGTTATATCCGCCGAATTGTATTTATGAATTCACCTTTTTTTTTGTTTTGCAAATAATACAGTTTAGGTTCCCGATTTCCTAGTATTAATTTTTGCTGCTCGATAAATTTAGGCTCTTGGGAAATAAGTTTGGGAAACCCTTTGTTCTCGCGTGATGATGGAACGTTGTTTCAGTACCCAATCTTGTTTTCCGACAGTTTCAGCTTCTGGAGTTCTCAGTATTATACATTCAATCCTCCTGGAATTGCTTTAAGCAATATTTAAGTGTTCTGGAATTTACCCATATGCAGCGGTTGCGGTGACGTAATTCGTGGCCGTTTCTTGGCCCGGGGCTTCCCCGAGTTGGCTAGAAAAATTTCATTTAGTGGCGCAATAGTGAAACAGAAAATTTAGACTGCTAATGCAAGAAAGAGATGCTTTTCCGACGCGGGGCGCGGTTATTAAATTGCCCGCGAATTTCGAAGTTAATTATTACTGTTGTGAACGACAGCAGACATGAATGAATTGTGACCGCCGGTCGCCTTTGCGACCGGCGGGGTCGTTAAAGAACTTATAGTTTCGCGTTTCTTTTCTGTGTCGCTAACTAATTTGTGCTGTTTCGGCGATTTGCTGGATTTTTTAGTGCTAATGAGAGCTTACCCCCAGTCTTGATACCCGAAGGTTCGAAAAGAAATTTGAGGTTTGAGTGCGAAGTGATGGATTAGGCCGACGTAATTTTTGGGGAACGGCGTCTTTCATTCCGTATGCTGCCCGCTCACTAGGAGTTGAGGAGAAGCAAAGTTTGCCTTCGTGCACAGCAAACCAAGACGCCGCTTAATTAATCTCGCCCGTGTTCTCGTGCAGCTTGAGAAATTTTGCCCTGCAAATCCTAATTACGTTGTGCCATCCCGAAGCCTAGAATAATTGCTTGCCGGCCGACACTCCAGCAATCCTTTCGTCCCTGTGGAGGCCCGCACCACTTCAGTAGTCCCGCCAAGCGACACCGGGGGCCTGCTTTGCAGCATCCACCGACTACATGCTTTGTGCTAAGGTAGGGTGACAATTTATATTCTTTTCGCTTAACCCGAATGCCTTGTGAAGATAAGTTGAATGTTATACTGTGCGCTGCCCGAGGTTCACGAACATTGCGTGAGCTAATTTAATTTAATTAAAATATGTAGGAGCTTTACTCCTGTTATTTATTGCCTGTACTGTAACTTAGATGTTAATGTAATTCTTGATTGGGATCCTCTATATTTTCAGTTAGGATGTTCTGCTGTATTGAATTTGAGTTCACCTTGGGGTGATACATTAAATGTAAATTTTGCCAACTCCGGCCTAGTTATTTGTTGCATTTTAAAAACCTTTGGTCTTCAACTAGTTACGGCAAAAGCCGATTATGTAAAGCCAAATTAAGCCCCTTAATTATGCAAGCTCTAGGATTTGAGCTGGTGTCAGTGTTTTTAACCTTTTAGAAGTGGCCATTGCAGGTAAGTCATTTGATTTTGAGGCCACCCTGTGTGTTCTAGCGGCTCCCCGAAAGCTTGATGTGCGACCCTGGGGCGGAATGCGGTTTGTTTAGTAAACTTTTACATAGCTTCCGTGACCTTTCTCGCTTTTGTCACGAAAGCAATTCTTCCCCAAAACGAGTGGCGCCTTGAGCAAATTTTTTTAAGTAAAGGTATAGGGTAAGTTCTTGTCGGTTTCTTTGAGCTTTCGAACCACGTCTTCCCGATCGAGCTAGACCGAAAGTAACAGACACACCTCCATCTGTTTTGACACATTTTAAGATCTGTGTTATTGCAGAGACCAACGAACCCTTCACGTCTTTTTTCAAGAATTGCACCTTAGGGTGTTCAATGTCGATTGAATTGATTGAGCATGTAACAAATAGCTTACAACAAATAGACAAAACAATAAGTATATTACAATACACTTTACGTATTTCACAGGAACCTGTGAAGTTTATTATATTAGTTTATCAAGGCCTTTTATCCATGATATCGATACTGGCGTTGCCAGCAGAATGTTGTTCTACTCCTCTTGGTAAGCTCGTAGAACACAGTCGGTGGTATTGTGCTAATTAATCACTGTTTACAATACTTGGCTGCAGTGAGAAACATATCAAGGGGGGAAGGACGGAAAAAGATTATTCGCGAATCGGCTAACTTTCTTTATGACTCTCTTGATCCGCCACCAACAGCAGTTGTGGTGAAGCTATTGTGTTTACGTTACTCTTTAACCAATAAAAATAATTATTTTACGTTCAATACTTATTATCAACTTGTAGCTTGCACGCTTCTCCTTAGCAAAACAAACTCACCGTCAAACTACCGCGCTCTGTCTACTCTGTCTACTCATCTAAAAACCGCCAAGAATCGTCGCTGCTAACAAACTGCTACCGCACCGCTTCCGCGCCACTCCCGCCAGTCCAAATAGGCCTTACTGCTCTGCTTTCCTTAAATACAATTTAAGTTTGGAGTATGGCAAGTTGCATATTCTCAAATCAGTATTATGCAGCACAGATAGGATGCTACAATGTTAATACCTTAATCCCTTGTTTACAACGATGAGTATTTCAAGTTGCCCTAATGATTATTAAACGACCTGAAATAGTTGGGTTAGTTCGAATTATTTATTTTCATGACAATTGTGAATTTTAAGACATCGCAATAATTCCAGAGACTGAATACCTCAATCGTTTGTTTAATCAACATTTAACTTTCTAGCTTTACTAATTATTTATAAACGACCAGTAGCTGTTAGGTCCGGTTTGGCCTTTTCAGTTCCTGTGCAATTCTGGTCTTGAACAAACCGTAATAATGTTTTTCTACTGTCTTGTAAATTTTTCGGAAGGTGTTCCTCTTATTGCAATAGTAATAGAATAGGACTACACTAAAAACGCAGTTAACATGTTCTGTTTCAAGAGAGAGTAGAAGTAATATAATGAAACAAAAATTGAATCACATTTTATTATGTTAGGCCTAATTAATTTTAGATGTTTTGGGTAATTTTATTAAAATAAAAATCATAGTTGGCGGCTAGCCTATACAGGATGTATTTAATAGGTCATACAAAATGTACAGTATGATATTATAGGTATGCTTAAAATTAAAGCGAAAACCTAAGAACCATTTTTTCTGTTGTACTTTTCTGGTAAAAGCTATTCAAATCTGAGAATTAACACTTGATCTTATTTACAGCAAAGCAAACATTTACAGAAATAACACTTGTCTATTTTTTGACATGATTTTGATATCGGAAAAAAGAATAGATTTTATAAACTCTCTAACAATTCCTTGCGCCACTCTGTCTGTGATAAAAAGGAATAAATTTCTACGAAAGGACATCATTCAATCAGGGACATCAATGAGTCAGCGGTATGTGGTGCAATTGCTACGGGCATAGAACATAGTTTGTTAAGTGATTTCGACGTCATTAAGCTATTCATGCGGCTAATTCAACAATAGGTTGTCTTCAGAAAATTAGTTAAAAATATTCAGCCCGAATTTTCCTGGATACGACCCTGTATAGTTACATTCAAAATTCGTATTAGCAGGCATTCAGACGTTTGCGACCTAGAAACCTCGTAAGCACTTTTGGAACCACGTAGTTTATTAAAAGCATTTCCGTCCAGTTTAGATTTCGTCGAATTGTGTCCGTGAATTCATTCTTTGTTTGGCATTATTGATAACCCAGGCTAACGCTTTAAGTTTTGTGTATTGCCTTTTGTTGGCCTCTGTAACTTGATATTTAAGCCCTTGAATGTTAATCCGATACGCAGTAGCTTTCGTTCATTGTGTGAAACTTTCCTTTAGGCCTTATCACCCCAAGCGGGACTTCTAGGAAATTTTGTAGCCAAATTTTGCTAAGTCGGCAATTGCATCACTCGTTGAAGGCTTTCGTTAACCACGCTTTCTACCTACGCATTTTGGCTGAGCTTTGAGAAATAAAAATAAAGTTTGATAAACCCTTAGTTAACTGTGCATATGAAAATAATGGTGTCGGAGTTCGAAATTTTCTTCTATTGTGTCCCTCACGCGTAGCCCGATTTGAAATGAATTAATTAGTAGCAAGCTTTTGACCAAGAACGTTGTAAAAGAACGCTAGTCCAGGCGCCTCGGCCGGGGGCTGCGCTATTTTTTTGTGAGTGCCCTTTAGCAAGTTTCGTTGCCTTTTATTAAATCTGCGTGTTGATTTTTCTGAACTTAAGTGAGTGAAGCTAGAACCTTGTGAAGCAGCTAATTGTGTCCTTGCGGATTTTTGAAGGTGCGCGGTGGGTGGTGGAAGCGTATTTAACTCGGCGTTGTTTAATGAATGGCCGATTTTCGTTTCATACAGCTGGTCTCCGGGGAGACCTTTGGCACTCTTTGCCGATTCGATTAGAAACGATATCTGAAGAACCTCAACTAACTTTTTTCCCTGTTAAGTCGGGAAAAAACTATTGCGTAATGCAGATCTGTGTCAACGTCGAGTTTAATTGAAGGAAGGGCCACCGCGCGACATCGTATTGTTTGCTGTCACTTTTTCGATTGATGGTTGCTGCCGACTGTCTTCAATTCCCTCGAGTCCTGCTGCCTCTTCTGGAGAATTTGCTACACCTTTTGCACGTCTCGCCAAGTTTCCCCGATTCGAGTTTATAGCAAAAACTAGCGCCGTGCTTACAGCTACCAATTGTGTTCTTGTGCCTAATTAAGGTGCGACTATATTTGTTGTGTGTTTTCCGGGAGTTCGTAAATATTGCGCACGTTTACTTAAGCTTAAGCCTATGATTTGATTTGTTTGTTGTTAACCAGGGGCTTCACCCCTATTATCTATTTCGTTTTGACCAGTGTGTAACAACATATTTAGACAATAAGGTAACTTTGCTTGGGAGCCCCTTTCATATTCATGTAGGGTGTGCCTTTTCTTTTTTTTAAGCTTGAATTCACTTCCGGGTGATTATTTTCAATGTGAAGATTTGTGTAAACTTTAATTCTTTAAATAATAAACCTGTTAAAGTTAATTTGATTATTTGTTGAGTTCTGAACCCCTTCTGGGTCATTAATTAATCCAGAGTGGCAAAGGCCGAGTGTAATTTGCAATGTAAAGCTGAAAGTATGCTCTTTTGATTAAGCGAGCCCCGAGATTTGGGCCATTCAGTGTTTTTTTGTTATTCTTTAGTGACGGTGGCCTTGAAGGTAAGTGATTGAACGACAAGGCCACCCGGCTACTCGTAGGAGGTTTGGTAAACAACAGGCTGAGGTGTTCAGCAACGTACCTAGAGGACTTATCCATAGGCTACGTGTATTGTTCTTGGTTCTAGACACGTTAGCCACCCCTAATCAGAACCAAGTGGCGCTCAGGCATTTCTTTTTCTTTTAAGTAAGCTATAGGGTAAGTACCCCGTCGGTTTTTCATTTAAGTCTTCAAACTACCTCATCCCGATTGAGCTAAGTGCGGGTAACCGGAGCAACAACATCTGATCCGACACATTTAGATCTGTGTTTTCTGGTAAAGCCGGCGACCCCTGTAGTTTGTACCCGATTTTTGACAGTGCTCATAAGCAATGTCGATCTGAGCATTTAATACCGTAACAAGTTAAATGGACTATGTTCAACATTAGATATAAAGTCAACTTCTACAGAAACCTACATCATGTATTAAAAGCTATAGACAAGACTAGACCTGCTTGGATGAATTATTAATGGCTGGTGCTGAGTAACACAAACTGGCAATAGAAGCTGGCGATGTTAGTGAAGATGGAATACCTACTGCCATTGTAGACTCAACGTGGGCAAAACGGTTTTATAAATCTAACTACAATGCTCTTTTTGGTGCAGGCCTACATAATGGGAGAGAACCAATAAATTATTTTATGTTGGGATAAAAAACAAGTACAGCTATTTCTGCAATAGATCAAAAATTACTAGCTAACAACGAAGATATAGATGTAAAAATTGATTACATCGACGTCTATTGAATCATCTAATATTTTAGAAGGATTTAAATCTTCCCTAGAAATTCACAATTTAAAATATTCGTGTGTTATTGTGGATGAGGACAGCAGCGTGTTCAAAAAAAAATAAAGAACCCAAACCGTACGGCCATAACATTTTTATCGTAGAAATTGAGTATCGAAATCGCAATCTACGTAATTTGGGTAGCTCATTAATGATTTAGGAAAACGACTAAAGATGGATGCAAAAATTAAATCTTTTATTAAAGGCAATATTCTGAGATTTAGAACAGCCATCATGGAAGCTACAAAACAGAAAAAATGAGAACATACCTTTCCCTGCAAAAATAAAATATAAAAAAAACAATATCAACGGCCCTCCTCATATTTTGGGTGACCATAAACACTCCTTAAATAGTAAAAATACTTATAAATATTTCTGCAAAGGACGTAAGCCAGGAGAATAGAATATTTGCGCAATTTTCGAAAATTGTGCAATCTTTAATAAATTTCAATGTTTATTAATGCGACTTACTAATAATTCCTTCGAACATATAAGACTGGAACGAGCATACTTGTAATAACGTAATGTTAAACCGATGGTTCAAAGAAGATCAACAGAGATAAAATAGAATAGTACCCAAATATAAGAAGGATAAACTGATAACTCGAACTCATTGGTAATGCGCAAACGCGTACAGCGGTTAATGGGATGGGCTAATGGCCCATTTCAGCAGAACAGCTGACCGCAGATGACTCAGTATTTTGTTGTTTTTGAATTAATTTGTGACGTTGTGAATTTGGTTGGTGTACTTTGCATAGTGGTAAACGAAAAGAATTAGTTGCAAGAATATATTGCTATTTTTGTAAAATACGAAACCCAAAAGTTATTCATCACATATGTAAGTAATTTGTGCCGCTTACGACGTTCAAACTCACCGCCGCTTGCGACGTTAAAATTTGCCGCGCTCCTGCGCCCAAGCTCTTATTACCAATTGTATATCTATCCTTGTCAATCTTCTTTGAACCACTTGCCATGCCGTATGCTCGTTCCAGTCCTATATGTTCGAAGATTAATTCTGCTAAATATGATGTTGATAGTAATTGCGTAGAATATTATAATTTAATACTTAATAAGCTAGATGTGGGGAAAACGAATTAATTTTATTACACGTTGTTCTTACTAAATTCTCTGCAAGCAGCTGCTATTGGTTACAACAATCATGGTGGTAAAGGACGTAACTACACCAAGTGTTACGCTAATAGATTAAGAAACAGAGCTCATAAAACTTCCATTAGAAAACAGACAACGTGTTGTACCGGAAATTTTGATTACGGCCGGCGCCGTGCCAGAAGGAAGTGGACGACAAATTGCAAAAAATACATTTTTACTTTCTAAAGCTGAAGTAGTTCCCGAAAATGTCTTTACTAATACTGCAGGACAAACTATGAATCCAACATGGCAAAAGAAAAAACAAAATAAACTAACAGACAGCAATTTTGGGGCTGTATGCTAAATGTTTCAAAATACCAATTCCACGAAATTTAGTGAAATATATATTGCCTATAACGTAAAATGAAAATTTTTGTAATGCGGCATTACAAAAGAAAATGTTCCATTTTCCAGGACAACCAATATTACAGTAAGGGACCCTGAAATCTGTGTTGATGAAGAATATTCCTTTATAAGGGCATCACCGGACATAATTATCGACAATGACAGAATACTGGAGTTAAAATGACCATATAGTGCACAAATTGTTACAATAATAGAAGCTGTGGAGAAAAAAACTAATTACATATTGTGAAAAAATAAACAGCAAGGATGGAGATACTATAATCAAATTAAAATGTAAACAAGATTTGCAATCAAACGCATATTATTAGTAATCTGTACTTTAAACAATAACAATTCTCAATTTTGCAAATAACTTGAACCTGTTATTAGAATTTAATTATTAATAAAATGTACTCTAGTAAGTAAATATTATAAATTATTATTAACGTAAATACAACAATAAAAGTTATATGAGTCCTTATTTATTTGTTTCATCTTTTATTATTTTTTATACGACCACTACTAAAAGTAGGCCTTTTAGCACTAGCTTGTTTCAGTAAAAGTGACGTTTTATAATTTAGCGTGTTTAAAGAGATCAGGTGTTTACTTTTAGCGCATGTGTGGTATAAAGTGAAGTGAGGTTATAAACCACAATTTCGAACTAGAAATGAAGTTGTAAAGTTATTCTAGTTACTTCTTGCATTAGAGGTAAAGTGGTTTTTAAACAATTAAAGCATTATGTAATGAATACAGGCAGATGTGTAGTATTAATAATTACCTTTGATAATTGACTCCACAAATATTCACCTGCGCGTCAAGGCCTACTGTTTATTATGACATAAATTATAACTATCGTAGATGCAAACCTTTGTTAAATCAACATTTATGGATTAATAACAGTAAATTTAAGGTCGTAGAAAAATACTGTATGCAACTTGTGCTAAAAGTGGTTTATGCACGAGACATGTTATGAAACTCAGGCCTTCGGCTTCGTTTCATAATTTTCAGGTCTCCTGCATAAACCTCAACTTTTAGCACTTGTTGCATAAATAGATATTATGTGTTATTTGTGTAGTAATGTAGAAAAAACGGAGTGTCAATGTTATCCAACCTAAATTCTAAAATCTCCAAATAAAAAATAAGTCTAACAAAAGAATTACATGATTCAAAAATAATGTAGTACTGCAAAATATAAATGCAAGGTCAATAGTTATTTTTAATTACACAAACTTCTCTTGGTTTAGGTTTTCAAAAACTAGATTGTAATCAGCTATAGCAGCTTACTCTGTCTAATGCTTTGTTACTAGCAACACCAAAACGAATAAATTGTAGTGTTGGTTGCCTAAATTGTATTTAGTTTTTTAGAATAAAGTCGAAATTAAAGCACCTGAAAGACATGTATTGTAATACCTCCCTAGATAATTACAGCAGCTACATCCCAATATAAAATTTAATAATTTTGCCCAAAACTAAATAAATTACAACGAAAAATTGTTTTAAAATTTTTTGTTAATTACAAGACTAATTTATATTATCAGAATATTTTATAACACCCTCCTTGTAAATTTCCTACTCAGCAAGCTTAGCCATTGACATAGTTTTCAGAATACAGAGCAACATTTTTATATTATAATAAAGATCGACGATTTTTCGGAATTTTACGGTTAAGTAAAGCAGAGCCTTAACTGCTAAAATTGGACTTCGCGCCGAATTCCACATCCTGAAACCATTAAGAGCTTAATACAGCGATCTACTTTAAAACAATTCTAAGAAATGTAATGTCTACAATGCTAAAATAAATAGGCATGAGTAGACAGCAATTGCTACTCTATGACACTGGTGACAAGCCACTGCCTAGTCCAGAGGTCCCCGTTGAAAATAGTTGCGTTTAGAAACCTACGGAAATTTTGTATAGGGTCCACTTCGGGATTTACCGAGAAAGCCTCTATGTAGTCTAAGATGTCGTCACTGTGGATATACATTATGAACTGTCGTCCTGCAGTGCGCTCCGCTATCTAAAATTTTGGTTGCCTTGTCAGCTAATAAAACCCATTTAGGACATACCGTTATGTTAGGAACCGCCGATTTTTGAATTACTTTAATCCAGTCAGCAACATGGTAACTGGTTCTTGGTGTTTATATAAGTCCATCATTGTCACGCCATGGTCATCTTGTGCCTTCGATGTTAGTACCTACATGCAATTATTTTTAATTAAAAAGACAGTCGGGACGGTGTTTTCTTATCTCTATGCGTTTTAAGCTGGAAAGGTAAACCAAAATAGTTTAAAAGTAGTAGAATCCTCCTGATCCGTAATCATTTCTAGGTTCTAACAAATAATCAGTTGTTATTAAAAATATTATGATGCAACCATAAGTTGCGAATCGTCTTGTAATTTTTAAAAGTTTTAAAATATTAAACATGTTACGACTTATTGATTTTTACTTTCTAGCATACGGTAGTATAGAGAAAGTATTGTAATCGTCAAAAAAATTGACTTCGAGATTTTGACGAATCTTGACGTTTTAGGCCTCCTAGAGTCCGAAAAAACCATTTTTCGAATTATGTCTGTGTGTGTGTGTGTGTGTGTGTGTGTGTGTGTGTGTGTGAACACGATAACTTAAAAACGAAATAAGCTAGACCCTTGAAATTATGTACATAGTCATTATTAAAAATTTGTAGATTCCTGTCAAATTTTGAGCGAAATCGGTTAACCGGAAGTGGCACTTTACCTAAACAGGTAGCGGTACCTATTCAAGTAAAGTACCAGTTTGCTTCGAGATAATTTGAACAAAATTTTGTCCATACATTTCTTATGTAGAAAAACTACCAGATATTACATTTCAGCATGATCGGTTAACCGAAAGTGGCATTTTACCTAAACAGGTAGCGGTATCCATTCAAGTAAAGTACCAGTTTGCTTCAAGGTATTTGCACGAAATTTTGCACATATATTTATTATTGAGAAAAACTCCCAGATATAAAATTTCAGTATGATAGGTTAACCTAAAGCGGCACTTTACCTAAAATTGTATTTACGCAGAACGTTTTTAATGTAAACATAGATAGATACATATACAACCGGTTAAACACCAATAGTTATCAGTACCAAGGCAAATGCGAGAAAGTCTAGGGGAGCACACTCCCGATTTTTTATTATTCCAATAGTGAAAATCATGCATTAATAATATAACACATATTTTCAAAATTTTATTGACATAATTTATCTCCATAAACTATAATGTTAAATTTCTAATTGTCAATTTCACAACTTAAAGTAACCGATATTGTTTCCCTTCTGTAGTGGACGGTGGTAGCACGGCTGCTTCTTCTATGACCACTGTGTTTTACCTCGAGGACTAAACACGTCTACTTAGCATTCGGGGGGTCATGGGTTCGATTCCCGCGACCTTCTGCTCTGATTCAGGTTTTTAGGTGGTATAGTCATCGGAGTACTTTCTCTGAGGCAGGATTTCTTCACCTTCCCTGACCTTTCTTCCATTCTTCACTTTTCCTTTTTCTCACCCATCCTATAACTCCCGTTCTTGGCTGAAGATGGACGCAAGGCCCCCAATAGCAGTCCGCCCCCAGTTGGGTGAATTGCATATACATTGAACCTTTACCTTTACCTCGAGTACCAGATCTTCTAGAGTTGGTTGCAATAAACAAATTAAATTTACGTAAAGCTCCTGAATATGAACCAAGGGCGCATTTTGCAACCCAGTATTTCTTTGTTGCGCAGGTTTTTATAAAGTGTAGTATGTAACTTTACCATACAACTGACAGAAGCTTTTCAATGAAATACCATGGTCCTCTCAAATCTGGTGTCATAAAGGAAGCGTACTTGGGCCATTCCTCCAACAAAAGACGATAATATAAGTGCCTAAGAACTCATCTAAACCTCTTCAAAGAATGGTACAACAAGTGGCGACCTCTATTGAATGAGACTAAGTCAATCCAGGCCAGAATGATATATTACACTTGCCTAACGATAACAATTAACGACGAACCTGTTCCTATAAAGAGATTCACAAAATATTGTATAGGATTTAGATCAACGGCTTACCTAACACAAACATATACAAGGTAAACGCAAACAACTAGATCTCAAGTTTAGACAAATTTAGACACTGGCTTCGCAACAATAAACTGATATACAGGTTGTCCCAAAATTAGCCTGCCAAACTTTAATAGCGAATTCTAGAACCGGAAATATTAAGAAAACTTTAGGCCGAAAAACCCTCGCTAAAAGTGTAGTGCTGAAGATCGTTTTTGTTTAATATTTTCGAAACGTTCAAATATTTGAAACTTTGTTCACCTACTAAACTTCTTCTACTTAAAAAAATAAAGTTACTCTTCGCGATGTAAAATGAACATAGACGGTAAAACTGGGGGGAGCTAAGGAAAATATTGCCCCAACTTTTTTGTGTGAGAGTTTTTATCAATTTTGATAACAAAATGTAGTAGCCTGAAGTTTTTGACAACAAAAAGATACTTGTCCGATGGGCCTATTGTGTCCCGTTTTCATGAAAAATCGGTTTTAAATAATTATGTTTTGTAGTATATTCGTGAGCGAAATACAATAATAATTGGTAGGCCATGGAAAATGTATGTAGATTTTAGTTTGTTTAATTTGACATTTGGTGATAAGTGTTGTATTGCTGCATTTTTACCTCATTATTATTTACTATTACGTTATTATAGCTTGTTTACGTTAAAATGATACAACTGACAAACAGAGAACTTCCAGATATGCACTTCGTCTATAGCTTTTGCAATGGCAATTTCCGATCTGTTGAACTGGAGTACCAGAGACGATTTTCGCCGATGTCCACAGAAACTTATCCGATCATGGAAATTTTCAACGTGTTCGAGAACAGAAAAGACTTCTACTAGCAAGACATAATATGGAAAATGTTCTGGAGTATTTTGAAAACGACCCCCAAATAAGCATTAGAACCGTATCCCGAAATACGGACGTACTCCGTTCAACAGTAATAACATGGAGATTAGATGCCTAATTAGCAGTTTTATTTTAACAACTTCTTTAATTTTAGATTGGACGGATGGTGGGAATGCAAGGTGCTCATCCATACCATTATCAAAGAGTTCAGGAGGTTTCCTGCTGACTTTTAGCCTCGAATGCGATTCAGTCAGTGGATACTTAACAATGAAAATGAGCTGCCCAACATACTGTGGACGGACGAAGCTACGTTTACAAGAAACGGCTCATTCAACTTCTATAATATGCACCACTGGGTTGACGAAAACCCACGAGTGGTGCGTCGGTATAATTGGCGATAGACCAATTGGTCCGGTGGAAATGCCCAATAGGTTGTCTGCTGTTCAATATTTAAATTTTCTTCAAAATATGCTTGGAGAGTATTTAGAAGAGGGAAACCTAAATGTTCGAAGAAAT
Organism: Agriotes lineatus; assembly: GCA_940337035.1. NCBI lineage: Eukaryota > Metazoa > Arthropoda > Insecta > Coleoptera > Elateridae > Agriotes > Agriotes lineatus. The sequence continues at coordinate 27,278 of CALNHX010011421.1, forward strand.
ATAATGTATCAACATGATGGAGCGCCCGCACATTAGGGCGAAAATGTTCGAGCCTGGTTAGACCAAAATTTCCGAGAAAGGTGGATTGAGCAAGGTGGTCCCATAGTCTGGCCGCCACGTTCGTCAGACCTTACTGTTATGGATTTTTATTTATGGCGAGCCATGAATAGTGTAATTTACACGGCCGATGAAGTAGAAACGAGGGGCCAATCAAATCTGAGAAAATAGAGTCGAAATTTTAAGAGCTTCTCATGGTGTAACTCACAGTGCTCGTCTTTGCATTGCACAAAATGGCAACGTTTTCGAACACTTACTGTATTAATAATAGTACTTTTTTGTTTCGCTTTTGTGTTTGTTATTTTTAGTGTTATCTTTACTAAGTTTTGTGACTTTCCAGTTTGATCACATTTATTATGGTTAGTTTAGGTTCGTTAGTTTTTATGTCATATGTTTTTATTCGAAGCCGGACAACTCGGCGCCGCCATCTCGGCGCCGCCACTTCGGAGCCGCCATCTCGGCGCGGGGCCAGCTCGGCGCCGGGACAACTCGGCGCGGAGCTATCACGGCGCCAGCCAACTCGGCGCGAGGCCATCTCGGCGCCGAATTCAAATTTGCAAACTACATTGTGCACTACGTAAGAAAATTATTATAAAAAATAATAAATAAAGTGATCGCCAAAAAGCTGTCATCAAATGAAAAAAACAATTATTGAGAATTTCTTGGAAAATCAAACACTGAGTTGCAAAGTGATTACAAATGAGCGAAACAAAAGTTGTTACATGGCTTCCGTTATCAGTAAAATTTTACGTTTCTTTAAAATAATTACGAAGCATGCATTTACTAGTCAAGATAGAGACACATTTTACGAGAAAAAGTTTTCTGGTCTTGAGATTGCTCAGTCAGTTAAAACTACCACACAATAAAAAATCTCATTGAAATCTTGCTTAAATTCCGAAAAATAGCACTTTTTGGATTTACACAATTTTGAAAAACGCAATTTTCTAAGTAAAGTGCTTTTTATATGACAAATATTTCTTTAATGTTTATTTTCCAAATCAAAGAATTTTATTTTTAAAATTTTTTTTTATTATGAAATAAAAAACTTTTTGAAAAATGTTTGTTTTTCCATAGCCATCTTTGTTAAAAGTAAAATTCTTTGATATGGGACCTAAACATAAAAGATAATGTGAGAGATTAAAGTTGGTATAGGAACCTAGATGTTGATTCTAAACAACTTCTCTTAATAACTTTTTGTCGTATTTGCTACATAAAAGACACGCTACTCTACAGTAATAGTTATTTACCTAACAAGTTCCTAATTTTCCCGAATGAACACTTTGTTTGCTGCATGTAGTGCGAATTCGGGAAAATTCTTCCCGAAGGAGTTAGGTACAATGTTTTTTGTAACGAATAACTGAAAATATTTTAAAAAATTAAAAAATTATTATTTAGTGTTTTACTAATTTACTGAGTTGACAGCACAAATCACTAAACTTTTATACCTATCCTACGCACCTGTTAGTTTTTGTCGACGTTTACAGCGCCTCTGGTGTTTGCAGGCGCAATCAAACCAACGATGGACAATCCTCTATATAATAAAGGAGAACGATCCAGACGTGTGTCCCAAGGGCCCCCTTAGAGAGGGGCAGAACCCCGACAGCCCCCTTAGAGATGGGCGGAGCCCCGAGGGCCCCCTTAGAAAGGAGCGGGGCCCTAAAGGACCCCTTGGAGAGGGACGGAGCCCCAACGGCCCGCTTGGAAATGGGCGGAGCCCCGAGGGCTCCCTTGGAGAGGGGCGGAGCCCCGAAGGTCCCTTAGAGATGGGCGGAGCCCCGAGGGCCGCTTTGGAGAGGGGCGAAGCCCCTAGGGCCCCCTTGAAGAGGGGCGGATCCCCGAGGGCTCCCATGGAGAAGAGCGGAGCCCTGAAGGACCCCTTGGAGAGGGGCGGAGCCCCGAGGGCCCGCTTGAAAATTAGCGAAGCCCCGAGGGCCCCCTTGGAGAGGGGCGGAGCCCCGAGGGCCGCTTTGGAGAGGGGGCAAAGCCCCTAGGGCCCCTTGAAGAGGGGCGGATCCCCGATGGCTCCCTTGGAGAAGAGCGGAGCCCTGAAGGACCCCTTGGAGAGGGACGGAGCCCCGAGGGCCCGCTTGGAAATGAGCGGAACCCCGACGGCCGCTTGGAGAGAGGCGAAGCCCCAAGGGCCTCTTTGGAGATGGGCGGAGCCCCGAGGTCCCCCTTGGAGAGGGGCGGAGCCTCAGAGGCCCCTTTGGAGATGGGCGGAACCCCAAGGGCCCCCTTGGAGATGGGCCAACGTAATAGGCCTAAAAATGGTGGTAAATTGAATAGAATAGACTGCGCAATAGCGCGCGCAGCCCCGTTTATTATAAAAATTTACAAAAAACACAATTCCCCTAGTTTTTGTTGAAAAGTAAAAAACACCGCAGTGCGGGAAAAGTAACTTTCGGCGTATCGGGCATGACCGGGAAATATGAATTTTGAAGTCATGAGTACAAAAAATAGTTTTTTTGAAAACTTTCAAGGCATACTTGATTTTTCAAAACTGAAATGCTGTTAGACATTCGCCTTTAACCAAGCAGGGCTGAACCCCAAAAAATGAAAATTTAAATCGAGAATGTTTTACCTTTTACAAGAGTAGTTTCACCTATCCGTGGACACACTGTATATACAGGGTGATTTTTAAGTTGTTTCTTTCCTTTTGCCAGAATATAAAGCTAAAAAAAGTAAGCCATTTACCACTTTAGCGAAATATCAAAACTAACAGAGGTACAAGGTGTTAACGTTTCAAAGTATGAACTAAAATTATTTAACGAAAATTAAACTAAACTTAATCTAACTTAAATGATCAAAATTATCAGCATTCGCTTCTACACACACATTCCGCGTATAAGAGCGATGCGGCAGCGGCATTTTGACGACACTCCCAGTAAATAATAATAAGCATATTTACTCATTCATTATTTTCATAAACATGAGCCATTATTACAGCAATAACATTAAGAAAATTACAATGGAAAACTAGTTGACAGATCATTGCTTGACAACAGAGATAAACAAAAATAAAATTGTCCAGCCGCCTTTGCGCCAAAGTTTAGTTTTTAATTTTAAACTTTAACACCCTGTACCTCCGTTAGTTTTGATATTTCGGAAAAGTGGTAAATAAAAAAAATACTTATTTTTTTAGCTTTATTTCCTGGTAAACGGAAAGAATCAACTTAAAAATCACCCTGTATATAAATATATATATAAAAAAATACTGGTAATGTTTACATTTCACTTTATACAGGATGACAGCTTGTCCGAAAACCTATTTAGCCCGTATTAGATATATTGACTGATTTTTACTTAGTTAAAAATGGCGTTTTTCGAAGTTGTCTAAATCCAAAAAGTACAATTTTTCGGAAATTAAGCAAGATTTCCATACGATTTTTATTATTACTACAATTTTACTTTAATTTAGAAGCTATTTCCTCTCTTACAATATTTTAGTTGGGTGAACGGTTTAGCCACAAAAAATATTTTCTAAATTCCTAAATGCCTAGTGTTAAGTAACAGTTACTGATTCAGGCTTGTAGAAATTTAGAAACTATTTTTTGTGGCTACCCAACTAAAATTTTGTAAAAGCGGAAATAGCTTCTAAATTAAAGTAGCTATTCACAAAAAAACATTGGTAGTGATTATACAGGTGGTTAAAAAAATATGGATGGATAATTTATTGTGACGTTTTTAAACATCCTGTAATTTTCGAAATTAAGGTTTATTCCACAAAATGCTGTAGTTTACTGGTACAAACGCATGGCCAAAACATGAATAAAATCTATCAAAGATTTTTCGACTTACTTGAAAAAATTTAAAAAAGCTAATCATTGTATACAGTGTGTCCCCAATAGGTGAAACGACTCTTGTAAAATGTAAAAAATTCTAGATTTAATTTTTCATTTTTTGGGGTTCAGCCCTGCTTGGTTAAAGGCGAATTTCGAACAGCATTTCAGTTTTGAAAAATCAAGTATGCCTTCGAAGTTTTCAAAAAACCTATTTTACTGTAGAGCAGCATGCCTTTTATGTAGAAAATACGACAAAAAGTTATTAAAAAAAATTGTTTAGAATCAACATGAAGGCTCCTATACCAAAATTTCAAAATCCTCTGCGAACTTTGACCTCGTACATTTTCTTTTATGTTTAGGTCCCATATCAAAGAATTTTACTTTTAACAAAAACTGCTATGGAAAAACAAATATTTTAACAAAGTTTTTTATTTCATAATAAATTTCAATGCATGTTTCGTAATTATTTTTAAAAAATTTAAAATTTTACTGATAACGGAAGTCATGTGACAACTTTTGTTTGGCCCATTTGTAATCACTTTGCAATTACCTCTGGTCGTTAGTGTTTGATTTTCCAAGAAATTCTAAATATTTTTTTTCATTTGATGCCAGCTTTTTGGCGATCACTTTATTTATTATTTGTTTATAATAATTTTCTTACGTAGTGCACACTGTAGTTTGCGAATTTAAATTCGGCGCCGAGATGGCCTCGCGCCGAGTTGGCTGGCGCCGAGATGGTTCCGCGCCGAGATGGCGGCGCCGAAGTGGCGGCGCCGAGATGGCGGCGCCGAGTTGTCCTAGACCCGTTTTTATTGAGTTTCTGTTATGTATCGTTTGCGTTAAATTGTTTTCTTTTTTAATCAGTTACAAAATTATTTAAATTAAACTCCCACACAAAAAAGTTGGGGTAATATTTCCTTAGCTCCCCCATATATAGCCGTTTATGCGCATATTACATCGCCAAGAGTAACTTTATCTTTTTAAGTAGAAAAAGTTTAGTAGGTGTACAAGGATTCAAATAATTATCTTTGAACGTTTTGAAAATATTAAACAAAAAAGATTCTCAGCACTACACTTTGAACACCCTCTATTTAGAAAACCAAGGGTTTTTCGGCCTATGGGTATAAGTGTGTAACCGGATTGGG
>CALNHX010011422.1:0-32230 GCA_940337035.1 Agriotes lineatus
GAAATACTCATCTAAAACTATTCAATGTGTAATTAAAACTAACATACCATCTTCTCTGGAAGCCATTTTTGTCTTTGATAAATTGGAAGAGTGCGTACCAAGGTTGCTGGGTTATCAAAATACAGTAGTGAATAATGTTGCCTGCGCTGGCGGTATAATTTATACTACAGCCGAATTCCTATTGGGAAGCTGTTTTGATTACACTGTGTCGTGTGCAATGTTACCAACCGTTAGTGAAACATTTCCAAGTTTAACTGAGGGAACGGTAGTGTCGTGTGCATTTTGAGCGGGAACACTACTGGCAATCTCTGTTTGTGTAATATGTTTACATGTAATGGAATTATAAATAATTTTGTTGTTTAATCTTAAGTTTTGTCATTTATCTTTGAAAGGAGCGGTTTTACGCGTATATATATTATTACCTGCTTATTACAGCAGCAGTATGTAGTTTCTGAGGTGCTTTATGAAAAATATAAAAGCATATAGCCTTGCTCCTTAACGTCATCAAAATAATATAAAATGTATGTTTTGATTTTACAAATGCTTATGAAGAAGTTTAACTTTGCTTTCCCAACAAGTACCTATATACAAACTTGTTTAATAGTAAAGCTAAAGAAAAGTTAGTGCAGTATTTATGTGTTTTCAAAAATAATGCCATAGAAGATTGAAGAATTTTCAATAATAGTACAATTTAAAGTAAAAAGATGGGTTATTTAATGACATCTACCAAATAATGGAAGGTTGGCATCGTAGGATGTAAGGTACCTAAAGGAGGACACTGCTGTGAGCTGGTACTAGAGAGCTTTTAAGAGGGATAGAAGTGTTGTGTGCCGAATATTGGAACGAAATGTATCTAAAAGTATACATTTATTATGAATACAGTAAACCATTTACTGGCTTATCAATAATTACGTGAAATAAGCTGAAAAATGATATTCATAAGAGCTGTTAAATCAACGGTTGGTTGAACTGCCACTTTAGGTAAAAGAAATCTACATAACCGATATAGATTTTCAATGAAAAAAATAATTTTAAATTAAGAAATTAAGAATCCTTGTCCAACTTCGGTAAAGTTTTCTAGTTTAAAAAAAGCTAGTTTTGAGATAAAAGAACTTAATCGGTACACCGGGTAAATGATTAATATTACAAATTCCAAAATCTGAACTATCTTCGGTTAAGTCGATCTGATATTTGAAGAAATTTAGATTTATGCAACCTTAGATGGAAAGCAATATTAATAACAAATAACTATAATACCGGGTGGCCATAAATATCTGATATCACATTACCTTTGGAATCAACACCGCTTTATTAAAGTGATGGATCCAACTAAACTAAATGTCATTAATGGCATCACAACTAAAATTCCTATCTGTCAAAAATTATTACAGATTGCAATAGGTAATGGAGTTAGAACAGAAGATTTTTATAATCGAGTCGTAGGTTAAACTGCAGAATCCGGGGCACCTTCCCCTCCTCTTATTGCATTTTATTACATTACATAGGTACCAATACTTATTGCAATTGAAATATAATACTAACCCACAATTTATAAGTAACTAATTTCATGGCTACCGGGATCTCAGATATTTATGGCCACCCGGTATAAACAATATTTATTTCAGTTTCCCCAGAGAAGAATATTGCAATATATTCAACGCAATGGTTATTTTTGATTCTATTGCGAAATGCTGCTTTTGCATTCGAGAATGACGGGAGCAAAAACACATTTGAGAAAGCAAAAGAATTTCGCAATCGAGTATCAAACAACGTTTTTTTTTTTTTCGAAAACTGCACAGCTCCACATTAGCAAAAACTCAAAGAAAATTTTGTCTACATTGTGACCTCTTCTTTAATCAAAAAATGCTGAACGTAAAAGTCTTTTTTATTCTAGATTGTAAAAGACTTTTACATTCAGTGAACAAAAAACAGTCAGTTTGACAACCGATTTAGGTCGCATAAATGTCAACATTTTTTATCAGTTTTCGAAAAACTATTATGTATTATGTATAAATATATGGAAAAACTATATCGGAAGTTCACTTTTTGTTGGTTTATTCGAGGATATTAATATCCTTTTTACAATCAGAATTCCTTTCGCAAGTAAAAGTTGTGACACTAAATATTTTTAAAAATTAAAGGCAGCTAGGGGAAAAAATATTTTAACGTCCCTAATAATACTAATACAATAATGAAAACACTTGGTAATGAAAATTACATCAATTTTCAAATAAAAAAATATGGCAGACAGGGTTTCTAGCGCTTGCAGAAGGCATTGAACGGGACCAAGCAGGCCGTGCGCAGCGCATCCGTGGATTCCATGCTGTCACCAAGCACTGCTTCATGTCGACGCGATGCGACTGCATTAAATTCAGCAAGGTTATTGTTGTCCAGTATTGTTTTTTTAATAAAATTTGCCCTGTATTTCTAGGGTCTTATTCATATCAAAGGTGAAGCCTGTGCTATGTGGAAATTACTACTTTTATTTTCTCGATTTCGAACAGACAGACAGACGGAATAGAGGAAACCTGGTTTTAATCATCTAGGGACCCTGAAACGTGAAGATCTGAAGAAAATGATTTTTTCGCGATTACAATGCTTCCTTCGTTTAAAAGACGAAATGGTTATACAGGGTGTTTACGGTCTTGTGATTTTATTTTCAAGGAATGATTAAACATTTTAAAAGAATGTCATTAACGTTAAAATGTCTTAATAAAAGTTTTATAATAAGAGAGATATTATATGATTGAAATTTTTTTAGATGTTTTTTTTAAATTTCTAAGGGGTGGTTAAACACTTTAAAAGAAGGTTATTAATGCTAAAATGATTGTCGATAACACTAAAACGATTAACGCAAAAACAATTGATCACAAAATTAACGCTAAAATGATTAACGTTAAAACGATTATTCAAAAAATTGTGCAAAGTAAACATAAATTCAAACGATTATTACACACACCTGTCACATGACTGATCATCCAATGAGAATCATGCATTTTTTTTAAATCGACCAATCCTGAACTGATTAGCTGATAAGCGCCCGTGGGTTGCTTACCAAGCGATAAGCTATCACTGAATTTTTTACTAAGTAAGTTGATGCCAATATCTTTTCGCATCTGTCAAGCTATTTCAGTAGTTGTAACTTCACTGTTTGTTTGGCATAAATTCTCCCAAATAAATCCTAATAAAGAACGTAAAAATGGTTTATCGCATAACAGTGAATACGTTGACATGTTGTTAATTTATGGGGAAGTACACCACAATTTTGCTGTTGCAAGCCGATTATATGCTGAGCGGTTTGCTAACAGCCTAACTCCGATTTCACGAAAATTCACTTCTCTAGTACTCCGTGCACGAGAAACTGGGCAGTTGAAAATCCACATGCTGTTCGTCGTAATCATTTCCAGCACACATTTGCGATAAACGTTTGGGTCGGATTGGTCAACCGACAACTTACTGGCTCTTTTGTGTTGCCAAACCGATTGACTGGAAATGATTCTCTTTTTTTTTGCCAAATAATTTTTTAGAACTGCTAGAAGAATTGCCTTTGAATGTACGACAACAAATGTGGTTTCTTCAAGATGGTGCACCGCCGCATTTGAATCGTTTAGTTCGCCAACATAATGGATAATGTATTCGAAAATAAATGGATTGGCCGAGGTGGTCCTGTTCCATGGCCTCCTCGGTAACTCGACCTTAATCCCCTAGACTTTTATTTATGGGGTCTTATGAAGACCATGGTATACACCAACAAAATAATTGGTTTAGATGATCTTCGTAACCGCGTTGAAGCAGCTGCGACAACAGTTCGACGGCAAGATCTAAGCCTTATAAGTTATGCCAACTCACGCAGACGTCGAGCGAGACTTTGCGTTCAACAACATGGCGATAACTTCGAACACCTAATGTAAGGTGGTTTTAAAAAAATAAAAATTAAAATAAACTGTGTATTTGTTTAATTTAATTAAGTATGTTTAATCACCCTTTAAAAATAAGTAAATAAAATCTAAAAGAAAATTTTAAAAAGTCATATCTCTCTTATTATACAACTTTTGTTAAGGCATTTTGGCGTTAATGGCCTTCTTTTAAGGTGTTTAATCATCCCTTAAAAATAAAATCACAAGACCGTAAACACCCTGTATAGCTATAAACCATTGTTTATTCTTTACTCTCATTTGATACATCTTTATACCTAAAATCTAAAGCTGTAAAATTCCAGCGAACAAAGATATTGAATTTTTGTGACTCTAAATTTTGATAATTAAAACAAAATATTTTAACAAAAAGGGCGATACATTTTTAAAATTTTCTTAGCCCAGCCCTGAAGGTATAATATCGTTCTATAAAGTTTTATTTATTAAATTTTGTGGTATGAGACGTCTAAAATAAACTTTTTAAGTTGATACCTAATTACTTGTTGACTCGAACTGGTTTTGCATAGAAAAACATTCTTAATTTTTCATTAATAAATGCTACTCCATTGTGTTAACTTAAGGTTAACTTTAAGGTTGTTAACGGTTAATCAATATTTTAGGTTATTAAAAAAAAAGAAAGGAACATGAGAACAAAATATATTGATTAACTCAAATATTTATTTCATGTTCGTTTCGATTAATTGCAATTAATGTAAAATATTCAAATCGTAATGAAAATCTCTACTTCTGTAGATACGAACTAAATATTGCTCCCATAAGGAAAATGAATTAAAAAACGGAATTTGAGGTTTTTTTATGCTTTCACGATAAAATAAACCTAAGTTGGCTAGACCGGACTTAATTTTTAATTATTACTTAGAACCTAATTTTACGACTTTGTTCTAATTTAACCGGCCTTGTAATTCTTACCATCTCAGAACCTCAAAAATACTGCACCGTGTATAACTACCTTTTTAATAACGATTCGAAATGGAAAAAAGAAATAATTGCAGAATATTTAAAAAACACATAGGAATTACAGTTACTTTGCATTGCCAGAAGAATAATTAATGTCACATACAAAAATGTATTGTACCAACTGCTATAAATCACATTTTCGTTGTAAGTGGAACTTTCGTAGAATAGTTAACTTGCTGCGTATTCAACAAAACCGTGTTCAGAATGCACACGAAACTTCCAGTCAGTCATTTTCGTTATCATTATACTTTAATCGCTTTCAGATAACACCGTGGCACTCGGTTTACTAGTACGTATTGCACACGCTACTACTATTAAAACGTTAGTGTAGCGACAAACCAACTACAGTATAAATAATGCAGTCGGCAAAATCGTTTATCATCTAGAGCTACCGAGTTCATTGTTACAAATAAAAGTTTGAAATTGATTTAAATTTTGTAAAAATGGCTTCATCAGGCGATGGTGAGTGCTTTTGTTTTTCGAATATTAAATAGTGTTAAAATCTTAACCACATATTTTTTTTTAATTTTTGCAACAGTTACATCGTTTCTGCAGTATTTAATACAGCAATTAGTTGTAGTTTCTAAGAAGGAATAACATTTGACTTTTTACATAGAACAAACCTTTACTATTATAATACTTGCAGTGCAACTATAACAGTACACAACTTATGTAGTGATATAGAAAGCCGCCTATTTAATAAAATACGTTAGCAAAGATCCGTTTACTGCTAGAACATCAACAGTATTATTCTGTTCATTAATAATGATGAATTAACAATTAGTTGTTTTTGTTGCAGCTTGTTATACAAAACCGGGAGCAGCAGTAAACTGCACCAAAGTTGGAGTTAATACGTGCACCTTCACTACTACATGTCCACTAAAAACTCCAGAAGGCAGCTTCCTATGTGAGTGTGTTTGTACTTGCACTTGTTCTTCCGGAGACTGCAAACAGTGCGTCTGCAAGTGTGAATGTACACCTGAAAATGCTCAGAAGATCCAATATGCTGACGGCAGCGTTAAATATCGTTGTGAATGCACTTGCAGTTGTTGAAGAAACGTTTGTGAAATTTTTGTCGTCGTTGTAATAACTCATATTTGTAAGATTTACCACAATCCTATGAAACAGGATAACCTGGATAATAAAAACAATTAATTTTATACCACAATTGTATTTACTTTCCGTTCCCAATTACTAGGTTGAGACTAAGAGCAAAAATCTTTTCCATTGATTGGCAGAAGCTTATTGGTTTTAAAAGTAAAATTGCAAGAAGTGGTAATTTTAGGTACCAGACGTGAGTTTGTCCAATGAGGCTGGACGTTGAGCTGGATAACAAATTAAAAAGTAATTTGTTATCTGAAATGTAACCGGTACAATATTTTTAATTATTTCAACACTTTTCGGTAAAAAAACTACGGCCGTATAAAAAATATTGCAAAGGGACTTTTTGAATTTCTATCTTAAACATCTAATTAAATCAACTCTTAACTCAGAGTTGATATAGAACAACAGCATAAGGCAAAAAATTATAAAAGAAACAGCATATGCACGAAAATAGAAAGTAAAAGACGTTGAAGGCTGTAAAAATTCCTGATATACGAGTACAAACTAATTTATTAAATCACGGAAAAATGTTAATGATCCGTCGTTTGCCGATAAAAATTTACTATTTATAACAAATAACATATACACAAAATTGAAAAAAGTTATTGCAATATGACTGTATAGTAGGCTAACAATTCATAAAGATGGGCGTGGTAATAGTTAGTCGCCCTTAATTTTTGAATAAAGATTAACTCTTAATATATCTGGTTCTGTTATAACTTTCTGAATTCCTCGATCGAGTTAACGTAACGAAATTTTATTACACTTCTGGACAAAATTAAGGGGCCACCAAAAAAATTCAAAATAATTTTATAAACACGTAACCAATTCTAGTAAAATTTGAAAGTGTCTTACTCGTTTTTTAAAGCTACCAGTATTTCCATGTCTCATGCCAGTTCTGTGCCATTATCCGCCACCAATCGGTATAGTACAATGTGAGAAGCTTAAAAAGTAAAATGTTTCCTATTTCTTCTTTAATTCAATAACCATTAGCAGAACCACCTTAACTTACAAGCCGGAGCATAGGTACACTGGCAACGTCGCGTCGGGGACCAACATAGTTTTGACAGTGCTGTTATTTATTTTATGTTCTGCACCTATTATTGATAATATTTAATAACAATAAGACGTCCGCAACTGAATTTCTATCTTTAATAATTCGTTAATTTAATTGCACTTTATTCTTTGCAGATGACAAAAAAGTGCTGTGTACCAAACTGCATGAGTAACTATAAAAGTTGTGGTGGTTATGTTACGGTTTTTAAGTTTCCAATTGACAGTACCCTTCGGAGTAAGTGGCAGAAGAGCATACCACGGACTGACTGGACACCCACAAAGCACTCTGTAATGTGCAATAAACATTTTTCCAATTGCGATATTGTGTTTTATGAAAATTATGTGGATGCACAAGGCAAACCCAAAGAATGGAAGAAGAAACGTCCAACATTGAATAATGATGCAATACAAAAAATATTTCCTAATTTGCCAAGTTACCTTTCAAAACCTTCATTCAAAAGAAAAGATCCTTCAGTCAGGTCTACTGAAATTAAAAATAATAGTAAGCAAAAAGAAATAAAGCTAATCGAGGAAAACAAAGTAACAAACTGAATGATTTTGCCGACAATTACCAACAAAAATGTCTAATTTAAAATTGTGGAAAACAGAAAAATATGAAACATTGTTAGTTTCAGTGATAAGACACCAAACCTGAATGCTGTGTTAAGATTGACAACAACTTAAAGGTGGACATTTTTGTTAATGGAAAGAAAATTAATTATAAAGATTCTAACTGGATTTTGCCTAATGAAGTTATTACCACGTGGTCGCAATTGAATAAATTTTGCCAATTGAAAATATATTAATAATTAAAGGTGTCCCAACAGCCGTGACAAAATAAGGCTATGCTCGAAACAATCTATTTATAAGACACCTCCGAGGATTTGATATAGTTTTAACTGGCAGGTTTTTAAGGGCTATAACATCAAATTAGTTTAATATTTTTTCTGCCTTTATTTTTGAAAGGTTTTAAGCTGAAAGGGCTCGAACAAATTGCTTTTACTCAAATATGCAAACTTGCTGCTTATTATTGTGCTTACTTTAGAAGTTAATTCCTAATTCCCATGAATACTAATTATTTATTTGTTTTTCAGGATAAAAGAAAGAGACCTTCAGGTGCGAAGTTTCGCGAGCAAAAGAAACTGAGAATTACAAGAAAGGGAAAAAATGGGTGGATCTTTAAAGCACTTCTTGCAAAACAATCAAGATTCCACGGAGACTATCGATGCGACCGAATCTCAAGATTCTAAATCCGTAATATCAGTAACCGTGAGTGGACCATCTGAAATTTTAACAGAGGCGACCACGGTAACATCAGGTCCTGCAACAAGTGGCGGCGGTTGTAGCAGCAAAACAGCTTCTACTGATGCAGAGCCCGATGAATCGATGACATCATCCTCGTCTACAGCACTTGAACAATCCACTTCAGGTAATTCAGCTTGTGTAAGAAGTTCGGTAATGTCAGCTACCGAAATACCTACTGCAAGTGACACTTTCGATGAAGGCTTTAATGAGGCTAGTGTCGATATAATTCCGTCCGACCCCGGTTTGTGGCCCGAAAGAATCACCAATGAGATAGCTAGAATATTGGTTAAACGTGGTCCGCCCTTGATAGACATCAGTTTTAGCTTTCCTAGTAATAAAGATAAGAGAAAAGTTTTCGTGCAAATACTTTGTAAGAAATCTAGCAAATGGAGAAAAAGTCGAAAGGACTTGGCTTATTTACTCTATTTCTAAAGATTCTGTATTTTGTTTTTGTTGTAAGTTGTTTTATAAAACTCCTAACACCTTTTGTGATACAAATGGAGTATCTGATTGGCAACACTTGTCTTTGCTAATGAAGAGACACGAAACGTCAATTTTACACAACAGTTATATGAAGACTTGGGTAAATTTAAAAAAATTTTGAAGACATCTACGACTGTTAATGCTCATCACAAATTTTCTAAAAGCTGTTGAGATGATTGCCTCTTTTGATTCAGTGATGAGACAGCACGTTAGCCGAGTGTGTCACTCCCAAAAACAATCTGTTAAAATGACTCATTATTTAGGCGTGCAAATACAGAATGAAATAATTGAATTATTGTCGTCTAAAGTAAGAAATAATATTTTAGAAATGGTTCGCAGTTCAAAATGTTTTTCAATAATATTAGATTGTACACCAGAGACTAGTCATACTGAGCAAATTAGTCTTGTTCTGAGGTATGTTGTCCGTAACACTACTTCAAAAAAGGTTGAAGTTAAGGAAAGTTTTATTGCGTTTAATCCAATACTGGACTCTACAGGGGAAGGGATATATACATTTGTGACAGAAATTTTGAAAAAATTAAGTTTAGATATAAAAAAATATTAGGGGACAAAGTTACGATAATGGGGCAAACATGAAGGGAAAGCATGTTGGGCTTCAAAAACGCATTCTTGATGCGAATCCGAGAGCCCTTTTTTGTACCTTGTGCGGCTCATACTTTGAACTTAACAGTAAATGACGCTTCTAAGGTGTCAGATGCTACAATAAACTTTTTTAATCTTGTGCAAGAGTTATATAATTTTTTTTCGTCATCCACAAAAAGGTAGGATGTTATGAGAAAAAATGTCCCCGGGTTAAGTTGAAAGCCTTTAAGTGAGACAAGATGGTCCAGCAGAATTGATGCAATAAAGCCCCTTAAACTTTATTTAATTAAGGTTGCGAAAGTCTTCTAGAAGTAGCTGAAGATAATTCCTTTCACATTGATGCAAGACATAAAGCGAGTTCCCTCTTAACGTCTGTACAAAATTTTCAATTTATTTGTGGAATTATTATTTGGCATGACGTTTTATTTCATATAAATATTGTCAGCAAACAATTCCAAAGTGCTACAATTAGTAATATTAAAGTATGCCAAACCTACCTAAAAAATTTAGTTGATCACTTCCAGCAATATAGATCTGACCAATAATTTCAAGAAATTCTTGTACAAGCAAAAGAAGTAGCACTCTCTCTCGAAATTGAAGAAGACTTTCCACCGTTGGCAACGGTCAGGAGGAAATTTAAACCAAAACTGTTTGACTATGAACACCGAGATGAGACCCCTCATGATCCAAAAACCGCCTTTAAAATTAGTTTTTTCTTAAAAATTATAGATCAAACTTTAAGCTCTCTAAAAAACCGATTTGACTTATTAAATGAGTATGATATTTTGTTTAAATAGTTGCAAAATACCAGAAAAATGGAATAACGCAGTAACTATACTCCTATATAAAAAGGGCGATAAAACGGACCTTGAAAACTTTAGGCCTATTAGCCTCCTCAATCATATTTATAAACTCTTTACAAGAATTATAACATCAAGACTAGAGAGAAAATTAGATTTTTATCAGCCAAAAGAGCAAGCTGGATTCCGCTCCAACTATGGAACAAACGATCACTTACAAGCTGTGAAATTACTAGTAGAAAAATCTATAGAGTATAATAGACCTTTAGCGCTTGCTTTTGTCGACTTTCATAAAGCGTTTGATACTCTAGAACTAGATAGTGTGCTAGAAGCTCTAAACGAAAGCCGTACTGACAACCGCTATACTAAACTCATTACTAACATATATAAAAATGCAACGATGACAGTAAAACTGCATGAAGAAAGTGATAAAATAAAAATAAATAAATCGGGGAGTCAGACAAGGGGACACACTATCCCCGAAACTGTTCATAACGGCATTGGAGTACGCTTTTAAAAAGCTCGATTGGAACTGCAAAGGCATAACAATAGATGGTGAAAATCTAAATCATCTCCGCTATGCAGACGACATAGTTATCATAACTGACGAACTGGGAAAACTGAACGATATGTTAAATGAACTAGACGTAGCATGTACAGAAATTGGCCTCAAAATGAATTTCAGTAAAACTAAATTCATGACAAATCTAGTCCCCTCGGATAATCTCGAAGTGAAAGGTCACGAAATAGAATTAGTAGAAAAATACATATATCTTGGACATGAACTAAGGCTGAACAGAGACAATCAAACATGCGAAATACAAAGAAGAATAACTTTGGCGTGGGCTGCATACGAAAAAATGCGTGATATATTTAAAAGTGACATTCCCATAAGCTTGAAAAGAAAAGCATTCGACCAATGTGTGCTTCCGGTCTTCACATACGGATCTGAAACATTAACTCTGACCAAAACAACAACATTGAAACTAAAAGTGGCACAAAGACGGATGGAGAGATCGATGCTGGGAGTAACTTTGAGGAACAAGATCAGAAATGTAGATCTACGGAAAAGAACTGGCGTTACAGATGTTATAACACGCATAGCTAGTCTAAAGTGGAGATGGGCTGGGCACGTTGCCAGACTTAAAGATATGAGGTGGGCACGAAAATTACTAGAATGGAGACCGCGAGTAGATAAGCGAAGCCAAGGAAGACCACCAACGCGCTGGACTGATGATATAAAGCGAATAACAACAAATTGGCTACAGACAGCGCAAAACAGAGATAAATGGAACCGCCTAGGGGAGGCCTATGTTCAACAGTGGACGAAGTAAATGGCTGGGTGATGATGATGATGATGATGATATTTTCGGATTTTTTAGCGACATATTCAAATTAAGTGACAGCGATCTTTTAAAACGTTGTTCTGTTCTTGAAGAACGACTGACAGATCAGGATAATAAGGATAAAGACCCCAATGATTTGTTTAATGAAATTAAAGAGTTAAAGTTGTTTTCATTACTTCATGATACTGACCCCTTAAGTATTTTACAATATATATTTGAAAACAATTTAATCTCCACCCTTCCAAACGTAAGCATTTCACTAAGAATTCTTCTGACATTACCTGTAAATGTAGCTTCTGGCGAGCGATCTTTTTCAAAGTTAAAAATCATTAAAAATTATTTAAGATCGACTATGCTTCAAGAAAGATTGTCTGGGCTAGCAATATTAGCAATTGAACAAGAAATTTTTGATGGTATAAATTTTAGCGATGTAATTAATGAATTTGCAACAGCAAAGTCTCGGAAAATATCGCTACTACAATAGCTATTTTTTATTTTTCTATTGTAACTAGCTATCATTTTTGATTTTATAACGAAGTTACCTAGGTATTTGTTATCAGAAGTATCTGCATATTTTTTAAAATATCTAAGTATAAGTAGAATGTAGTACTTATATATACCGTGCGTCCACGAAACTACGCACCATAGCGCTGGAGTGATGCTAGTTTATTTTAAAGATCTACTCTTCCACTGGCAATTGATAGTCAAACTGTTGCTAAGCATTGACCATTAAAATTGAATTTGCAAGTAACAAATAAAGTGCCTTCAGAAATGATCGAACGTTTTTGAATGGTCATGGCTATACAACGTATGAATAATATGTTGGTGGCACTGTAAGTCTATATCAAATTCGAGGTTAGCAGGTTGGGTTTTGCACCAGTCTGTGTCAAAACTGACGCAAAACCTAACCTGCTATCGTCCAGTTTGACACCATACGTCGTAAGTTGAATACTAATCGTTTATTGCCATAGAAAAATAAATATAATAGGGTTTGTCATTAAGCTGTTTCCGTAGAAGCAAGAGCTGATCTTTGGGATAAATTAACGTTGCTCTGATTCCATGGTGCGAAACCCTGTGGACACACGGTATGTATACATTAGGCAATATTTCTGTTATTTGTTCCTAAAAAAATGCGATTTTTAGTTTTGGGTTATTTTCTAGTATTTATAAACAACGTGTCTGTACCCCATTAGTTAAGTAAATACTTTAAAATGGGTGTGAACAAGAATTTATTGTAATTTATTTTGTTATGATTTTATTCTGTTTTTTTTTCATTTTGATATTTTAGTCTACAAATAAATATGACTTTTAAAGTTCAGTTTTTTGCTTTATTTCAAGCACCTACCTACCTATCTACCTTCAAAAAAATAAATAAAAAAACATGATCCAAAATGCCTTAAGGGGCGCCAAAATCCTTTTTTGCACACAGGTGCCAGTAGCCCTTACGGGGGCCCTGCACTCACTCACTCACTCATCAACGCCCAGCCCAAACCCTTGGACCTAGAAAGCTGAAATTTTGAACATAGGTTCCTTTTATGATGTATATGTTACCGACAATGTGTGAAATTGCGGCATTCTATAGAATGCCTAGGAAATGTATAGAATGCCTGATTGTTTTAGGCAAAGTATGAAATATCAGTTTTTGTAAAAAATTTTGCATACCTTTCCTAGGCATTCTATACAATTCCTAGGCATTATATAGAATGACAAGTATCATTTAGGCAAAGTGTCAGAAGAACACAACAAAAGCCTTTATTGATAATTACGTATTTATACAACAGGTAAGACTGTAATGACACTTAGAATTGTACTGTACTTAATTTTCTTCTTTCACACAAAAAAAAACACATGATATTTTGGCACTTTGGTCTTGCATATTCCCATTTCACGAATTTGTGAAGAATTGATAAATAATAAGGATATGATGTTGTTTCCGGTGACAACAAGCAGAACACAACTGGAACGAGCTACTTGTTGCAGACTAGAATGACATTTTGAATTGCACTTAATTTTCTTTTTCACACAAAGACACCTCATAGTTTGGCATTTCGTCTTGCACATACACCTGACGAATCCTTGGCCGCTTCCTGTGGACTGAGAAGAAGCAGCATTTCATGGTCAGGAACGTCTTCCGCTTTCATTAAATCTTTTGAACATATGGTGAATTCTGATCTGGCATAGAGTTGCTTCAAGATTCCTTGTGCAGTTCCAAGGCGGTAAAAGCCATCTTCTGTCATGCTCATAATAACTGCCAACAGATTTCGCAAGTCTCCCCGCCCTTTGTCAACATCGGGAATCGGAACTCGCACAGTGGCTCCCAAAGGCGCAGGAGGAAATTTTTTATCAGAACCCCTTTTCATTCTTTTGGCCTGCATTTCGAGGTTCGATTTCGATTCCATTTTATTTTTGATAGCTTTCTCAATATTGAAGCAAACAGTGCACAAAATGGTAACCCCATAACCTTCTACTTCGTTTTCGTCATCGTCTTTAGGGGAATGCCCACAGATGGCATGAACATTTCGGCTACACTTTCGACATGTATGAGCACCGCTGGTTTCTTTTAAGCAGACGCATCAGGTAGTGGAAGAAGAAGGGTCTTCGGTAACCACGGAAATGGAAGGCTCTTCGATAACCATGGCTTCACCACTGCTCTCATGCATGTCTTCTGCAGAAAGCGCTGTTTCTTGCATTCCTTCGTCTCTGTCCTCCTGCTCTTGTGTTGTTTGTACGCTCTGTATTATTTTTTCGAGGTTTTCCTCTGTTTCCACATCTTGTAAAGCATCGTCAGGTAGGGACGACGTTGTGAGGCCTACTTTAGCTTTGCAGCCAAAGAGAGCTTCGTATGGTGATATTTTAATCCCCGAATGAAAAGCTCTGTTCTTCATGAGTTGGACGAACCGTAACCCCTCACTCCAGTGGCTAGTTTTTTCATCTTGCATCCAAGCACACAGCATATTTTATCCTGGTTAGCTCTTTCGACGCTCCCCTGGCTTTGTGAGTGGCGCGGCTTACCATGAACGATCTTCAAGGTGGGCCAGTAGTCCTTTAGGCTGCTTACCACATTGTTTGCAAATTCCCTGCCGTTATCGGACTGTAGAATCGTTGGAGCACCAAGCAACTTAAATATGTCTGCTAGCTGGTATGCTACTTCTTCTGCCCTCTTTGTCTTCAGGGCCCTGAGAACCACGAACTTGGTGAGATGATCTTGATACACCATTATAAACTTGTATTCCCCATCAGGATGGGATTGAAAGTCGATGAGATCGACCTGACAACGGGAGTTGAATTCAGAAAAAACCATTGGCTTGATTACAATGCCTTTTTTGACCCCTTTTTGTTTTTTCTGGCAAGGTTCACAAAGGTTAATATATAGTTCAATATCATGACGGGTAACGTTCTTGTATTTGGGTGAAACTTCTTTCAACATTGTGTCCCGTCCTCCATGACCAATAGCCAAATGGACCTTATGAAGTACGTCAAGTAACTCGGAGTCCGCGACGTAAAACTGAATGGCACTCGCACCTTCTTTAACAGGGTAGATCAACTTACTCTGATTTTCCACCATCATGACATGTTACGATATTTATTCATCAGATCGACATCGGTCGTATTGATTGTTCAAAATCGGGTACAAACTACAGGGTTCGCCGGCTTTACTAAAAAGAACACAGATCTTAATGTGCTGGAGCAGATTTTGTTGCTCCGGTTACTCGCACTTAACTTAGTCGGGAAGGCGTGGTTCGAAAGCTCAAAGAAAAACCGGTGGCACTTACCCTGATGGATTGCTTAACAGAAAAAGAAATGCCTGAGCGCCACTTGGTTCTGATTAGGGGTGGCTAACGTCTCTAGAACCAAGAACAATACACGTAGCCTATGTAGAAGTCCTCCAAGTACGTTGCTGAACACCTCCGCCTGTTGTTCACCAAGCCTCCTCCGAGCAGCCGGGTGACCTTGTCGTTAAATCACTTACCTTCAAGGCCACCGTCACTAAAGAATAACAAAAGAACACTGAATGGCCCAGGGCTTGGGGCTTGCTTATCAAAAAGGCGTACTTTCAGCTTTACATTGCAAATTACACTCGGCCTTTGCCACACTGGATTAATTAATGACCCAGAAGGGGTTCAGAACTCAACAAATAATCAAATTGACTTTAATGGGTTTATTATTTAAAGAATTTAAAGTTTACACAAATCTTTACATTGATAATGATCACCCGGAGGTGAATTCAAGCTTAATAAAGAGAAAAGATACACCCTACCTGAATATAACAGGGGCTCCCACGCAAAGTTACCTTATGGTCTAAATATGTGGTTACACAGGGGACTAAAAACGAAATAGATAACAAGGGTGAAGCCCCTGGTTAACAACAAGCAAATCAAAACATAAGCCTAAGCTTTAAGTGAACGGGCGCAATATTTACGAACTCCCGGAAAACACATAACAAATATAGTGGCAACTTAATTAGGCACAAGAACACAATTGGAGTAATACATAGCTCCTACCTGATAGCTGTAAGCACGTTATTTGGGGTTGGCGATAGTTACGAACTCCGCCTCGGCGAAGACCGGTGAGACGTTGCAGAGGTGTAGCGGGCTCCCCAAATGAGAACGAAAGGGTTGTACAGGGGCCAATTCGGTGCGGAGGGCCAGAGGGTCGGTTTACCCCACGAAGAAGGATGGCAGCCAGCGGCGGGCGACGGGTAACTTCAACTTTAACACGGCTTCACAGAATTCGCAACAGATTTGCCGAAACTTTTTCCACTGATATGAAAAGTATTGTAGGCTTATGAGGACACCTTTGTTGAATGTGCAAAAGGGTGCAACTTGCTTTTCCACTCCTGGCTGGAGGGCAAAAGCCGATAGAAGGCGCCTCGCCAATAATTTGAAACCGCTTAACGAAACATCGCTCTTAGCCCGCGCTACCGAAGACTTTGAGTTGCAGTCAACCAACTATTATCGGGGTCTAAGCTGAACTCCAAATCAAAATTTAATTACTTGAAGATCACAAAGTTCACATAACGTGGACACGAAACTACACTGCGTTCACAGAAAGTTCCCCGGACCGCAGCACGCGGCCCGGGGGCGACAAAACTTGCACGTTAGTTGTGGTTCACAGCTCGATGTCAATTAATTCAGAAACGCGCGGTAAAAAAACGATGGTCACCCCCGCGCAGAATGATCTCATTCCTTCAGAACAAAGAACCTGCCAGCCTTGCAAAAGAAACAAGGAACAATTAACACGAACAACTCTAGAACCTTCGACAACCAAATCAGCGCTTTCAGCGAGCGAGGGGCGCAATTCAAGAAGCTAAGAAAATGTATCATTTTACAATCTAATTTCCAGGAATAAAACTTCACATCGGCCTTGTGCAGGCGTTCAAGAATTGGTTACTTAAAAAAACAAATACGAAGCGCAAGCATTTCAATGCCCGCCGGAACAAATTCGAATATAACTAGTACAGGGCTGTAATCAGTAAGAATTCGGGCGACAAATAAACGTAATTTTGAGCAAAACGAAAGAGGTCGAAAATGATCTAACAGACATCATAGTGTTTCACCAGCCGATAGTCCTGTGGTTCTTTCTTAATGGTCGTCTTAGCCTTTATCACATCGTCCACTAATTTTTGGTAACTAGTTTCGGTTAAAAAACGCAGTTTTTAGCAGCATTGCTCTTACTTTAGATAACTCATCGTAGAACCGTCGTTGCATGTCAACATGGCGTGATTCCTGCCCTGGCAGTAAATTCCCTTCCGACATGGTCACACAGCAATCCAAAGGGAAACGTTACGGGAGAACGTCTGTGGAATCTCAGCCAGATGATATACACTGACGTCGTGAGAAGAATTATGGCAATATTGTCTGTGATGTGGGAGTGGAACCTCGTACCGGCAATACGCTGTCCTACAATAACGTTCAACACTCACGTGCTTCCATCGCCATCATCAAACAACGACTCAAGCGCCACCGCCAAAATGGCGGGGGTAGGCATTACATACTTTGCCGCACGGCAACTCGGCATTCTATAGAATGCCTAGGCAATGTATGAAGTAGCAATCATTTCATACTTTGCCTAAAACCATCAGGCATTCTATACATTTCCTAGGCATTCTATAGAATGCCGGATTTCACACATTGCCGGTAACATATACAAGGAATAAAGAGGGATATTTCGAAATTCAACCCCTAAAAGGGTAGAATGGGGGTTACAATTTTGTATGGATAATAGTAATTTATTATACAAGACGATAAAGTTAAATTTTATCCACGAGTGAATCGTTTAACGTCGAGACGAAGTCGAGACGTTAATGATTCAAGAGTGGATAGAAATAACTTTATCGTCTTCTATATTACAATATTTTTTTCTATAGCAAGAACTTTAACAATTTCAAAAGAAAATAATGACAGTCCATGACATTTCAAAATGTCAGTAGCTAGATTGGATTGCTACGATAATGCGAAGCTGTCATATTTAATTTAAACAAAAGTAAAACTTGACCTTTTGTTTTGAGTTGATAAAAGCACACTTTAACATGTGTTATAGAAAAAATAATATTAAATAGACATTTCGACTTGAAACTTCGTAGCAGCACTCCTAAAAACAAATAAGCTAACACGTATTTCGTGATTTTCCGCAAATCAACCCCTTAGGGGGTGAAATGGAGTAAATAAGCCTAAAATACGATATGGGTGTCGTTATTGAGGTTTTTTTGGGACGTTGATTTCGAAAATGGCATTTATTTTTAAGTCCAAGACGGTGGACATGACATAAGAGAAGGGACGGGACGGGAAGGGACTGGACTGGACTGGAAGAGACGGGACGGGACGGGGCGGGACTAAACGGAATGGGACCGAAAGGGAAGGGGTGGAATAGAAGGGGAGGGGACGGGACGGAACGGGGTGGAACTAGAGTGGACGGGACGGAACTGGACGGGAAGGGACGGGACGGGAAGGGACGAGACGGGACGGGGCGGGAAGAAACGGGACGGGACGGGACGGGAAGGGAAAGGGAAGAGATGGGATGGAAGGGGAGGAGACAGAACGGGACGGGACGGGATGGGACGGGACGGGATGGGACGGGACGGGACGGGACGGGACGGGACGGGACTGGACGGGAAGGAAAGGGAAGGGACGGAACGAAAAGGGACGAGACAGGACGGGGCGGGACGGAAAGGGGACGAGACGAAAAGGTAAAGGATGGGATAGAAGGGGGGACGAGATGGGACAGGACGGGATGGGACGGTTCGGAGGCGGAGACGGAGAAAAGGACGGAAATAATTAGTCAATATTTAATACACAAATAACAACCTCGCGCGAACGTAGTCGCGGGTAACAGCTACTCCTATATAAAAAGGAATTTAGTAATACCTGGAAATTAGACACTTCTATCTGACGCAATAACAGCAATAGCGAAGTGAATTTTGCTTTTTGTTTGAGTGTACCTCTGCGTAAAGCTCCTCGCTCTTTATTGGTTCTTTGATTTCCCTTACTGGAATTTTAGATTTAGTTCACATATTTTCCGGGGTTTTTGCATATATTTAAAGAACTATATTGCTAGCGGCTATGAGTTGGGGGGTCACGAAGGAAGTGAGACAGACAACCAACTCTTAAATGTATATGATGAGCTGTGCGCAAGCGCGTCAGCGTCGTCCGCGCGGTGGGGAAGCAATCAAGTTTAAAATTCGCTTCTAAATGCGGAGTTACAATTCTCAGGCATGAGCAATAGACGCTTTATACTCAGAGTGAGACTATGTCGGCGCCGTAATGTTTTCGGCCGTTTCCAGGCCCTACTAGCAATATATGTATAATACATATATGGGTTTTTGTATGCTTGGTGGTACTGTAGTAATTCAGGTTAAATGTATGAACAATAAAAAATGAAAGCCTGATTTATCAATTAGGCAAAGAAAACGCCACTTTAGGACAGACGATAAGTCTTTTAAAATGGCTGTTAGCGGGAGTAATTCCGGACAAGCTGGAATAAATTTTAATCTGTTCTGTTGGGACTCAGAAAATATATATTAATTTTGCACCCCTTGACAAGCCCGGATTTAACCGCTATGCTTAAAAAAAGGTCTAAATTTTTATATTTTTCGTAATATTAGTGAATATCTCCATTAGTATCAACTTTTGAGCAAAATATGTAGTTGTCAAAATTAAAGAAGAGTAAATTCTCTACAAAAAATTTTCTATACATTTTTGTCATACATTCGCTTTTTTCGAATTCATAGGCGTCGAAATATATTTTTTTTTCGAGCATTTGCTTGTTACTTTCTTTTACGATAAAAGAAGTATTGGATTCACCCCAAATATTCGAAATTGAATTTCCAACAGATCTTCACGTTTTAAAGCCCCCTGAACCCAAAAAACATATTTTTGTTAATTGCGCTGTCTGTGTGTCTGTCTGTCTGTGTGTCTATTTGTGAGCAGAATATCTCAAAACGAAAAGAGGTATGATGTTTAAACTTCATATATAAGTTTTGTGTACTATCTAGATGCGACAGCAAGCTTTTGAAGAAAATCGCATAACCGGAAGTAGGTGTTTACTCTTGTGATCTTTCAGTTTTTTTGAATTTTTGCAAAAACGGCTCTAACGATTTTTTCAAACTTTACAATTTTATTACATTTTTAATGTGTATTGATGTGAGCTAGGCAAGTTTCCCGTCTAATACCTCTAAAATGGGTTTCTTTTATTTTCTTTTCCAATTTTTTTTATTAACTCCTATTTTAAATAAAACACCCAGTATATTATTACATTCTTGAATTCAGCTTAAAATTTTAGAGAAAATTTGTCTCTTGAACTAACGCTCTATTATGTACGGTTTCTGTACAAATTGCAATTTTTGGAAATTTTTGTATGTATGTATGTATGTATAATACTTGCGGTGTAGAGGCTGGTGCTTTATGTGCTTGCATCTGGCGGTACAATGCTCAACTTGCCCCGGATTCGGGATACAAAGTTAAAGATTAAAAATCTAATTTTGGCTAATAAGCCAGTCTTTTGAAATGGCTGTTAGCGGGAGTAATTCCGGACAAGCTGGAATTAATTTTAATATGTTTGATTTCGTGTTAAGAAATGTCTCTTAAAATTGCACACCTTAGAAAGCCCGGATTTGGCTACAATCTTGAAAAAAGTACAGAACATTTCAATTTTTTTCATTATTTGTAAATATCTAGGTTAGTATCAACTTTAGAGTGAAATATACCGTTATCAAAATTGAAGGAAGGTAAATTATCTACAAAAAATGTTCTATACATTTTTATTGTGCGACTACCTCTTTCGAGGTTATAAGCGGCCAAAGCTGGATATGTATGCACCCCATAATATAAGTTTGGATGATTCAATTAGGGACAACATTTTATTTCTGCATGCATTTAGTGGCTGCGATACTGTTTCCGCACTATACAGGTAGGGGAAAATGAAGTTCGTTAAACTTCTACAGAAAGAGAAAAACTTACACAAAGCTGTTCAAATTTCCAAAGACCCAAAAGCGTCCCCAGAGGAAATAGATAAAGTGGGAGAACAATTTCTTCTTCTTCCGTATGGATCAAAACACTGTGTATCATTGAACAGGTATAGATACCAGTGTTTCGTACAATCTATTAACAGAAGTTTACCAAATCTAGCATCATTACCACCAACCAAAGACGCAGCTCGCTTGCACTCGTTATGTACTTACAACCAAATTCAACTATGGTATGGAAACGAAAAATCACCTTAAAAGTGGGGATGGAGAAATTCAAAGAATGGATTAATGTCCATTCCCACTGTACAAGACGCAGCTCCCCAAGAATTACTGAAACTAATTTCTTGTAAATGCGCCAAAGGTTGTAACGTATCTAGTAGCTGTCGCAAAGCAGGTTTTCATTGCTCAGTAATATGTGGTGTCTGTCAGGGCAAATCTTGTTTGAATACTGTGGACGTGATCGAAGCAGACGACAAAGACGACGACGAGGACTTGCATATCGATCTAGAACAATCAATAGAACATTCCCAAGATTATGAAGCAAATTCGGAACACGAGTCAGATATTGTTGAAAGTCAAAGTGATACTGAACAACCACCAACATCAAAAAGGCAAAAAAAAATTGATGAGCAGTCAACTTCAAAAGAAACTTGAAGTTAGCAAAGTTGGAATAGTGGATTAGGCCTATTGAGGATACCACTTAAAAAACGCGCCGAGTACTCTACCTCTAGGTGGTGTGGATGCGAGTACAAAGTAAGCGACATAATTTCTTTACATGAGTAATAGAAATCGTATATAGTACGAACAAGAATTTTTTGTCGCATCGAACGTCAACAATAATAAAAAAAAACTGGTGTGATACACGCACACAACTTCCTTTCATAGTGATTTTATAATTAGCCAAAATTTGATTTTTAATCTTTAACTTTGTATCCCGAATCCGGGGCAAGTTGAGCATTGTACCGCCAGATGCAAGCACATAAAGCACCAGCCTCTACACCGCAAGGTAAAACGAGCTTATCGATTATACATACATACATAGGTATACATACATTCAAGCATTTGTCAAAAATTTTCAAAAAGTGCAATTTGTACAGAAACCATACAAAATAGAGCGTTAGTTCAAGAGACAAATTTTCTCTAAAATTTTAAGCTGAATTCAAAAATTTAATAATATACTGGGTGTTCTATTTAAAATAAAAATTAATACAAAAATTGGAAAAGAAAACAAAATAAACCCATTTTAGAGGTATTCGACTAGAAAATTGCTTAGCTCACATCAATACACATTAAAAATTTAATAAAATTGTAAAGTTTGAAAAAAATCTTTAAAGCCGTTTTTGAAAAAATCCAAAAAAACTGAAAAATCACAGGAGTAAACACCTACTTCCGGTTATGCGATTTTCTTCAAAAGCTTGCTGTCGCATCTAGATAGTACACAAAACTTATATATGAAGTTTCAACGTCATACCTCTTTTCGTTTTGAGATATTCTGTTCACAAACAGACACACAGACAGACACACAGACAGAGCAATGAACAAAAACATGTTTTTTGGGTTCAGAGCACTTTAAAACGTGAAGATCTGTTGAAAACTCAATTTCGAATTTTTAGGGTGAATCCAATACTTCTTTTATCGTAAAAAAAGTAACAAGCAAATGCTCGAAAAAAATATATTTCGACGCCTATGAATTCGAAACAAGCGAATGTATGACAAAAATGTATAGACCATTTTTTGTAGAGAATTTACTCTTCTTTAATTTTGATAACTACGTATTTTGCTCAAAAGTTGATACTAATCGAGATATTCACCAATATTAGGAAAAATATAAAAATTTAGACCTTTTTTTAAGCATAGCGGTTAAATCCGGGCCTGTCAAGGGGTGCAAAATTAATATATATTTTCTGAGTCCCAACAGAACAGATTAAAATTTATTCCAGCTTGTCCGGAATTATTCCCGCTAAAATGTACTTGTCGACTGGCCCACTTGTCATTACAACAAAAATTGGAAACATCAAATTATTTTAATTGTTTCAATCCTTAAAAATTCATAACAAGCATTTTTAATTTCAGATAATCATTCAAATTGGTTTCAACCAATCCGCATTGATTACTTCGATCTTAATAGGAGTACATACAGGATCTCTAAATAAAATGCGCTAATCTGTACAGTGATATGAACTATTAATCAATAAATTTGACACCAGTGTTACAACCTTCAAAGTTTTAATATAAATCCCAAATAATCACAAAAATTTAAGTACCAATAGAAAGGCATAGAAGTTAGGGCAGCTAAGCGAAAATTTTTTAAAGTTAGTGCGTTTGTAACAACTATTTTGTATATAGAAGTCCGCCTCATTAGTCGGT
Source organism: Agriotes lineatus (assembly GCA_940337035.1). NCBI lineage: Eukaryota > Metazoa > Arthropoda > Insecta > Coleoptera > Elateridae > Agriotes > Agriotes lineatus. Next base: position 23,420 of record CALNHX010011422.1, read on the forward strand.
CAACTTCGGATGAGTTGCAATCGTGGGCACAAATCAAACCTTAATTCCTTATGATAGTTGCCTAAGGCACAAATGGACCAAAAATGGCGGTAGGCCGAGTAGGCGCAAATGAGCCGAGCGCAAGTAGGCCTATATCTATATCATGTTACTCATCAATATTTGGATGCTATAAACTCATGTCTTTGACTTCGCATAGATTCACATTATACAATAGTTTCAATTTACGATTCTAATTACGTTAATTCATTCAGGAGTGCATCCCAGGCAAAAATTGAGGGCTATCTGTATATCTCTTTGTATCTTAGTATGAAAATTGGCAATATTATTGGGGATTACTAGCGTGGCTTTCGCCGTTATTAGGTTTTTAAAATTTTGCTAAGAACAGAAAATTGACAGATCTTTTCTACCAATAGGATTATTTATATATATTTTTTGTATTTGACGTCTCTCTTTAAAGGACTGTAATTAACAACCGATAATATATATTGTTTTTTACATAAAAACTACTAGTTAAAAAGAAGATTACAGGAGCTGAAAACAGTGTAAATCAAGCTTTTCAGTACATATTTTTTATAACATTTATCTGCCAATTTTCGCCTTAATACTTCTTCCCAGTTTTCAAGAAAATTACAAGATCATAATTTTAACCTCCATCTAATACTTCCGTAGGAGCTGAGAATTGAACTTACTTATGTTTACAGGATTTTTTTGTTTATTGGTCCCCTAAGCACTTTATTCAAATATTAGAGTTTTCTCCTCGATCACCTTGTATATTTGAGCCCTACTGTTCTATTACTAATAACTCCTTCTTATAAAGCGTGGCCTTATAGTAACAAATCAACCGATTTCAATTTGTTGCTACGCTCTGTGCAATATACTTTCTATTGCAATAATATTTTGATAAAAGATTTACAGAAATTATGGAAACTATTTATTAAATATTTTGCAAAATTTAATATCATATAAAATAGTTTGATTGTTTGGAATTTTATTTTAAAAGGCTTGGCAGACCTTTGCCATATTATTTTAATAGACTGGCTGTTGGATGTATTATTTTTCTTCTGTATTTTGTACTTCTTTGAGGTCTTTAACGACTCAACAATATGTTTACGCTTTACGGTTTACTTGAATAATAAATCAATGTCAAAGTGATATGAAATGTTGACTACCATATCAGACTTGATTTCCTTTATTCTTTTGGTATGCTCTTTATATCTAATTTATGGAAAGTGTTAAATTTCAAATAAACGGTCAATGTAATATAGTGTAAATGATTTTCGCTGGACTAACCATCAATATTATGGGTAGTATATGGTTTATACGTTTATACCATAAAAAAGAAAAAATAGCAATGCTTTACTTACGTTTAATATAGCTTGAAATAAAAAAGCCAAAAATGTACAATGCATATTGATGTTTACAGAGAATGATCATTTTATCATTCCCCCCTGAAAATTTTAAAATAGGCAACGCATCTTACAATACCTTGGCAACTTAGTACAGAACCAGTTTTTTTGTAAAAAAGAATCAACTAATAAAGGTTAAACTGTTTAACGAAATGTTCTTGCAAAATTGCAGCTTGGGCTTGGGGGGGGGGGGGGGGTTGATAAAATGAGCACTCTGTTTAAATTTATTTTTACTGCACCATCTCAATATCTAATTTCACACATACATTCTTTTTAATTACATATATTTATATCTATTGAGTGTAGCAAATAACAAAAAATATGTTTATAATTTACAAATATATTAATAGTTCTTGCCATGTAAGTAGATGATTTTCTTTTGAATAAAAAATAACTCAACCTACCTACAAGCTTAGGTCAAAACGTGTGGCAACAAAACCATTCTTTTAATAAATTGTTTGTATTTTCAATAAAATATTAAAGCCACAGATGTAACAGTTATGTTTTTATAAATCACATTGTTATTGTTTTCATGTTGTTTCTCTAACAACACTTTGTTCAAAATGCACACGACACTGCCATTAGCCGTCTTAGTTTCCGTCGATCGTATTGTAATCGCCTTCTGATAACAGCTCGGCACTCGGTTTATTAATATTGCACACGCTACCACCATTAAAACTTTAGTGTAGCGCCAAACCAACTGCAGTATAAATGATCTAGTCGGCAAGATCGTTTATCATCAAAAACTGCTAAGTTCAGCGTTAGAAATTAAAATTTCAAATCGATTTTAACATTGAGAAAATGGCTTCATCAGGTGATGGTAAGTTGTTTTTAATTTTTCGAATTTTAATTGCTAATGCTAATTTTAAAGACATAAATTTTTTTAACCTATGGGGGCCAGCATTCATTTTATTTTTGCAAGAGTTCTAAGAACAAAAATTACTAAGGGAATACATTTTACGGCTTATATACAACAAATTTATTACATTTGCAACGGTCGGTTTACTCCTAGAATATAGACAGCAATGTCCAATTTTATAAATTTAATACATTAAATTAAAAATTATAGAAGTACTAAATAGTTATTTTTGTTGCAGCTTGTTGTACAAAACCGGGAGCAGCAGAAAACTGCACCAAAGTTGGAGTTAATAAGTGCACCTTCACTACTACCTGCACAGTAAAAACTGCTGAAGGCAGCTTTCCATGTGAGTGTGTTTGTACTTGCACTTGTTCTTCCGGGGATTGCAAACAGTGCGTCTGCAAGTGTGAGTGTACACCTGAAAATGCTCAGAAGATCCAATATGCTGATGGCAGCGTTAAATATCGTTGCGAATGCAGCTGCAGTTGTTAAATGAATTTTTTGTCATTGTAATTATACCCATTGTAAGATTTACATTACTTCAATGACGAAATTATTGCAGCAGACTGGATAATAAAAATACTTAATTTTATATAACGATTGTATTTACTTTTTGTTGCCACTTACTAGGCTGAAACTACGCATAATAGCTATTTGTGCACTTTTTGCACGAGTTTGCACACAATATTTTTTCTACTGCCTTATATTTACTGTTATTAATCCATAAATGTCGATTTAACAAAGGTTTGCATTTATGACAGTTATAAATTATGTTATAGTAAAGAGATGGCCGTGACGGCGCAGCTGACTGTTTATGCAGTCGGTAGCTGCCAAAGTTAGTTATCAATAGTAATATAACAAGGGCGACACATACTTACCGATAATTTTGCACACGCCAAGGGTCGAGTGCTGGTTGCAATGAAAACTGTCCCGAGGGCTTGCCCGAGGGCAGTTTTCTAAGGGCAACCAACACGATGACTCTTGGCACGGCCAAAATTATATGTAAGTGTGTTGCCCGCGTTTATATTTTGAAGATTATTACACAAAACCCGTATACGAATTCTGATTTAAAATTGATCTAATAATGCGAAAAAACCCAAATTGCTTCTTTCTCGCACTTCTATTTCTAATTATGAGACCATCCACGATGTCAATAATCATCCCTAGGGAGCTTATCGCTTGGTAAGCAGCCCACGGGCGCTTATCAAGTAAGCAGTTCAGGATTGGTCGATTTTCAAAAAATGCATGGTTTTCATTGGCTGATGTTAGTCATGTGACAGTTGTGTGTAATAATCAAAAGTAATTATAATAGTACTCATTTTACATTATTCATTGATTAATGCTTTAATTATTTAAAAAACAATTTACCTCTAATGAAAGAAGTAACTGGAATGACTTTATAACCTCACTTCCTGTTTAAAATTCTAAATTCAACACCCGCTGTTTACTTTTAGCACATGTGCTAAAATTAAACAGTTGATTGCACTTTTAACACGCTGATTATAAAACGTCATTTTTAGTGAAACAAGCTAGTGCTAAAGAGCCTACTTGTAGTAGTGGTCGTAGAAGAAAATCCTTTCCAGTATTTATTTAGCAGAAGCTTATTAGTTAAGATGCAAGTGCAAAAAGTGCACGAGGCGTGAAGTTTATTCAATAAGGCTGTAGGTCGAGTTTTATAACAGAGTCAAAATGAATTTGGCATCTTAAATGCCACCGATATAATGTTTCTATTATTTTAAAACTATTGGTTAAACTGCCTTATCGTCGAATAAAAAGTATTGCAGAGGAAAATCTTTACTTGTATTTTAGACAGCTATTATTACAACAGGGTGCCAAAGTAGCAGTTTTTGCACACAATATGAATGTATAAAGGCGTCCTTTTGACACGGTTGTGTAGCAAAGTCGTTGTTTGTTTTGGGGAAGGACCTTATATCACCATGATAGATGTAAATTGTGAAATACTATAAACTAGCGAAGAAAGTAAATATATAAATACAGCAATTTGTTAGCTTTTCTTTTACCTATAGGTCAACCTCTATATTTTAACTTTCAAAAATTGTTCGCTATAAAAGTGTGCTTGGAGCCCGTTACTAGCTACAGTAAAGAAGGTGCTTTTCCTTTAGTAATAAAATGTCCAAAAGATCTGGGCGCCAACAAGTTTAATTACTCCCAAGTACACTTATATATGTAAAAAAAAACTATCAACTTTGCCTTATATATACATATAGAACACAATACAATCTTTGCAACTTTAAAGTTTGAATGAAAAAAGCAATTCTTTATATATATTTAGTTATATGTTTGGTTTTGATTAGTCTATTCTCGTTGTCTAAAAGAGGAACAATTATTGACTTTAAATTCCTATATAATCCTAGTTCCTAATATAAAACGTGGTACCCCACTTAAGCTTACGTCACTTTGACTTTCTAACTACTATATTTGACGTTAATACTAACTCACAGAAATATAATAGTCAGTGCATCACTAAGGGGTTATAAACTATTCACACTTTTTGAGAATATGCGAAATATCACAAGTTTGATTTTACTTTACTTATCTGGTAACCGCTACGCTTGTGGAATCGAAGACTAGTTTTTCAGGAGTTTAATCAGCATGCAACACCGTTTAAAAGGATTATCCGCTCTCTTAACTCGTACTATGACAGTTGCTAAACTTCAGCTGTCATTTGGCTTCAAGCAATCGCACGATCTCCGTAGTGAACTTCTTATGAAAAGATGTTCAAACTAATACGCTTCCGTGGCTACGAACTTGTTGCTATAATATCCAATTACGAAAATAGAATCAAGTAGATCCAAAACACCAAACATACCCTGTACTAACAGTCAAAAAACTATGCAACGCTTTCGGTGGTTCCTTAATCAGTCAACATGACTTGAAGTTAAATCCGTTGGAAAATGGTACCCACTTTCAAAATCTGTCTCAAGCAATCTGCTCTAGTATCCACATACTGTTACGAAGAACGAGAAATCCCGGGTTCGCCACATTTTTACCACAAAACCTTTAATGCACAACTATTTTTTTCTTATGTCACCAATTTGATAACAAAAACCTGTTATTATTTTTCTATCCTCTTTTCTTTCTTAAAAACCATTGCAACTCGGATATTAATTTTCATACGCTTCGACTGCGTTTTCCCGATTGATGGTCTATTCAAGGCCATATATTATAACGTAAACTACTGACATTAATACAATAGGCTTTTAACACATAACAAATTAACAAACATTATAAAAAAAATAGAATGTGTACTAAAGTTTAAAGAAAACGACTGCCGGTTCTGTAAAAATGTGTGATATATACAGGGTGATTTACAATTGCATCGAAACATTTTGGAGATTGATTCTACTCGTCGAGATAAAGAAATGTTGCGAAAATAGGGATCTGGAAACACTTCATTACGAAGATGTAAGTTCTTAAAGTTAGTTACAGCTGATCCGCCTGTCGCCGACATAGATCTACTATTTATAACATAAGCACAAACTTGAGAAAAATCATTACTGTGGTACTGTACAGCAGGCTAACAGTTCCTAAAGTCACCCTTACTTTCTGAACAAAATTTAAATATCTACAAATATTTCTGGATTTCGTATGACTTTCTGAATTCTTAAATAATTAAAGTTTCACAGAAGAAAATTTTATTTTTCATCTGTACACGTAAATCCTACACTTATCCCCATTGTAACTTAAAGATCTCAAAGTACGATAAAATTTCTACATTCTTAAGTGTGTGTAAAGAATACAAACTTTGGCGTCATTAAGTTGTAATAACAAATTATGCTTAATGCTCTCTTTTACATAAAATGTAAATTTTCTTGATAATGATGCGTTATCTACTTTATATAACAACACCTTTTAACCTGCAATTAATAGACAATATGTACAGCCAAGTAAAATAAAAAGTTGTGAATATAATACATATTAAACACAACTGTATCAACTTCCTGTCCTCTCTTACTAGCATGGGACTAGACGCAAAAATCATTTTCACTATTTGACACGACCTTGTTAGTTTTACAGGTATAATTACAAATACAAAAAGTTAGTGTTATAGATACGAGACGTAGTCTTTCCAATGAGGCTTTAGGCTGGGCTAGATAACACAGTAAATCAGTGCCATCGTTTAACAAACGTTTGACAAAGTGTGCCACTGGTAATATAGGCTCTTAAAATTCGAAGTACATTACTCCATCAATTTTATGAAATATTTAAATCTTATTTATGTGATCGCTACTTTCGAGTTAAATTTAATGAAGATATTTCAGATTATTATGCAATAAAATCAGCAGTATCTCAATGCAGTATCTTGAGACATTTTCTATATGTATTGATATTCCCAATTATATGCTTGCTGATTATCACCACAATTGCTAGTCACTAGGAGCCAGCTATTACATCCAGATATACATATTAAAAATCATTTAAATCTAAGTCAACTGCGAATAAAATGGCAAATTAAAGTCAATGAGAAGAAATCGTCTCATATCTCCTTCTAGCTACCTTTTCAGTCCCCTCCATACGTTATGAAACACCCTATACACAGAATGAGCACCTTAAATAAATATTTATTAATTTTTGCGTTAACTAAGAAATACATCAAAGTAATAATTCGCATACAGGGCAGGCTTTATATTTGAAACAAAATAATACCCAACAGATTCAAGGTAACTGTTGTAAAAAAACAAAAATGGGCAAGAATAATCTGTGGAATATAATGCAGTTGCTGCGTAGCGATACAAAGCAGAGCTCCGTGACAAGACATGATTGACGGGTACGGGGCCCGCTGCCTGCTTCATTCCCGTTTAAATGCTTTCCGTAGGCACTGAATTGTAATACTTTCTTTTATTTGTAAATTAATGTTTTGAATTGATTTTTCAAAATATATAGTGTTACAACTTCCGCTTGCGAGAGTAGTTTTGAAGAAAGGCTTTTACAGATTTTTCTTTTAACTGAGAAATAAATAAAAGTAGTAATTTGCACATAGCTCAGACTTTACTCTTGACAACGATGAGACCCAACAGATATAGAGTAAATGTTGTAAAAAAACAAAAATTGGCGACAATCAGCTTTTTGAATGTAATGCAATCGCAGAGCGGCATTGCGAGGCACAGCTCCGTGGCAGGATGGGATTGACGGGTGCTTTATGCTGCCTGTTTGCTTCCCGTTGAAATCCTTTCCGCAAATGCTGAAATCGCGAGTTCGAATTCCGTTTGCATACCTTTTTTATTTGCAGACTGATATAGTTCTCATTACCAACTATTTCTTTTTATTGCTTCAGTATTATTAGGGAGGTTAAGATATATTTAGCCCTAGTTGCATTTGATTTTTTAAACTTGCGACATAAGTTCTGAGTAAAGTCTTTTACAGATTTATTATATCATCACGTGATATCGATTTTCTTCGATCAGATTCATAATAACGGTCAGAAGAAGCCCTTCACATATTGAAATATATTTTATTAACCCAACAGTGTCAGGCCATTTTTATATTTTACCGATATGCCACCTGTTGGACACGGCGGCTTGTGTTTGTGCTGTTACAGCTTGGTCCCGTTTGTTGTGTTTGACGCGAAAAGGCGAGGTTTGGCTTTGTGTTGTTTTGACAGACTTCTCGACGGATCGTTGAAGCCAGAGGTGGTGTGGTTTTCTTGTGGAGTGAGCTTGTGTTGCCTTGTGTGTTGGTATGACTGCCAGTTTTGAATAATTTCGTGGGGCCGTGAAGACACCTTTCTCCCATAGCTGAGGATTTATATTGCAGAGCTGTACAAGTCTTCGGTCTCGTCCGTTTCGATTGTCCTGAGGGGGAATTAATTTAGACCTTGCCACGTTGTTGGATTACCCTCAGATGCCGCTCGACTTCTACGCGTCCGCAGTCCGTTCGTTGCATTTGGTGAGCCCGCTAGCCGTCGTGACGCCATGGCTAGGCAGGCCCAATCAGGTAGCGTTTATAATTCATTCAACCGTTCAGGCCTAATTTATATGATAATTTGCTGATTTATAACTGCCTACCAAGGCCTCTTGTAAAACTAAATTTATTCAGTTGTTCGTGCATAATTGGTGCGTTATTTGTAGAAACGCGGTGAACTAATCTCATGTGTTCGTTTAGTTATAATAAGAGTTAAAGCGTATCCCAGCTAGAAAATATAGTTTAGTCTATATATGACTGTGTTTACCTTTTGTGTATGTCTAATTTACATATGTGAGACCAATAGAACGGTATTTTGAACGAGGCCTTATGATTTCCGACGAGTCTGTGCATGCCCACTTTTAGGTTACTGTGTAACTGTTAATGTACGGCAAAGCCTGAGTGTTTAAGCGTCACAGGTAAGTTGGCGACGCTTGCCGCTGCAGTGTCATGAGGCGGTGCACATTTATTTTCTATTTCCGTTGAGCTTTGGATTTCGCCGAGGCGATAAGTTAGAAGGTAGGCGCTTTTGATTTCCCGGTTTAGCTCTGGGTCTATCCTTGCATTTTCGTTTAGATCGATGAAACCCCTCCCTGGCTCCACTGATGTCGAGTCGTCATATCT